>ML663575.1:1599111-1738739 GCA_007570785.1 Antilocapra americana | reverse complement strand
CTGCAGGAGTTGTTTGTATATTTTTGAGATTAATTGTTTGTCTGTTGCTTCATTGGCTATTATTTTCTCCCATTCTGAAGGCTGTCTTTTCACCTTGCTAAAGATGGTTCTTTTAAAAAATGAGGAAGAATTCAGTTTCACAATAAAAGACAGTTGCCATAATAAATGTCTGAATAACTTTGATTTTTGTCTGCAAGTACACACTATTCTGCTATAGTTCAGTCCTGATAAAACTGAAGAGCTCTTTCATTCTATGTTGCTTTAATATCTACCTATTTGTGGGATGCCTGCCATTAAATGATAAGCAGTCTATTTAAGACATTGCATTATACAGTTCTTCAATTTGCAATTTACATAGCTTCCATCTGTCTACCAAAATTTTCTTTATTATGAGTGTGTTTTCCTTTACTTCATAGAGTATAGTTACAACAGTTACTTTAAAATTTTTATCAGCTGGTTCTTATATCTGAGTCATCTCCAGATTGGCTTCTATCATTGTCATTTTCTTGGCTCTTA
Organism: Antilocapra americana; assembly: GCA_007570785.1. Lineage (NCBI taxonomy): Eukaryota > Metazoa > Chordata > Mammalia > Artiodactyla > Antilocapridae > Antilocapra > Antilocapra americana. The sequence continues at coordinate 1,738,223 of ML663575.1, read as the reverse complement.
ATATATTGGGTGATTTAGGATTATATCCTGATATTGTGAGACTTCTCCAGAAGTGCAATGGTTGAGACTCCACATTGCAATGCAGAGGGTGTGGGTTCAATCCCTGGTCAGGGAACTAAGATACCACATGCAGTGTGGTGTGGGTAAAAATGGAAAAAGAAGAAAAAAAAAACACCAAAAGATATATTCTGACATTGTGATAACAGGGCTATAGAGTCAATTGTTTTCTAAGGAAAGTGCTCACATTTGTTTGTCTGTCTGTGTATATATTGTTTTAGCAGGAGAATAACTCAGCCAGGCTCTGACTGAAATTCTCTTTCCCTGACAGGAGCAAATCCTGGGGCTTCCCAGGTGGTACTAGTGGTAAAGAATCTATTTGCAACTCAGGAAATGCAGGAGACTGGGATTTTTGATCTCTGGGTTGAGAAGATTCCCGGGAGAAGGGCATGGCAACCCACTCCAACATTCTCTCCTGGAGAATCCCATAGACAGGGGAGCCTGGGGGCTGCAATCTATGGGGTTGCACAGAGTCAGACACGACTGAAGTGACTTGGCATGCAAGCATTTGACAGGAGCAAACCGTAGCTCAGCTCTTTGATCCTCGCAGGCTGCTTGAAGCCTGTAGTTCAGGGCTCAGCAGAGAAGTAGGTAGACTGACACCCTGATGTGGAACCCCCACCCCCATCCTGGACTCTCACCTTCCAGCAGCTCAGTTACCCTGAACTTTGACCTCCAGCTCCTCAAGACACTGAAGAAGCAAACCACTCACTAGAGTTTCACCTCCCAGGACGGCACAGACCAGGCGGGTCTGCCCTCAGCTGGAAGCTGAACCTATAGTGGACAGCCCACACTGGGCCATGCCCTTCTTCCCAGTGCTAAATCCCTTCCAAAACCTTCTGTAGGAATCTGCTGAGCGCATTATTTTTATGTTTTTAATATTTATTTTATCTGGCAGTGTCAGCATGTGGGATCTTTCATTGAGGTGCGTGGACGCTCCAGTTGTGGTGAGCAGGCTTAGTTACTCGGAGACCTGTGGGATTTTAGTTCCCCTACCAGCCATCAAACCCACATCACCTGCACGGCAAAGTGGAATCTTAACTGCTGGGCCACCAGGAAAGTCCTCTTCCTGAGTACTTTAAATCCATCAGTCATTTCAGGCTTGCGGCCACGCCAGGAGGAGGGCTTAGTCACCACCCACTTTTACTGAACAGGAAACACGGGCTCAAAGAGGGTAAATCATGGCTTCAAGGTCAGGGTCACACAGTCGGTAAATGTCGCCAGCAGGAACCCACCCTGGATCAGCTGGGCCCGGAGCCCCGATCCTTCCTCTCCAGGCTGTGTCCACACCTCGGGTTGGCGTGTGGCCTCTCCTCAGCCATGATGGCAGCCCTCAGAGGATGGAGGGGATCACAGAGTTAGACAGGTGCGCGGGGTGGGGCCCGGGGAGGGGGCTCCAACAGGTCCCAAGGAAGCAGAGGTCGGGGACCTGGAGCTGTGGTTCCTCCCATTTGGTTCCGGCTGGAAGGAAAGCAGAGTCATCATGGGCTGAAACAAGCTGAGTTGACGCAGAAAGGCAGCCTGTGATGGCCTCAGGATTACAGAGAACATTGCTTCGAGGACTTGGAAAAAGAAAGTAAAACCTCCTTTGCTGGGGGGCTGTGGACTGACGGATGCTAGTGCCATGAGCTCTGCGGGTTCCAGGCAAAGCCACGCTCTCCCTGCAGCACCCGAACGGAAACGCAGCTGAGCTGCAAGGCCACATGGAGGGCACTGCCGACCAACCAGCCGCTTTCCTGTTGCCTAACTTGCCCGAGTTGCTTCATGTTGCATCCTTAAGGTGGCATCCAGGAGGGAGCAGACTGTGTGTGAGTGAGGGAGGGGACTCTGTACCTTACACAGAGCTCTGCACACACCAGATCCAAAAATGTGGGTACCCTCCCTCACCCTGAGGCCAGCAGTGTTCCTGGGAGACGGGGCCCCAAAGAAACACAGGGCTTGTTCAGTCTTCACTTCCACATTCTGCCCTAAATTGCTTATAAATAATTGCCCATTAGGCATGGAGGGGTTGGTTTACATCCACAAATATGTGCGCCCATAAGGGGAGCCATAACAAAGGTAAATCAGACAGTGACTTGACTTCCCTGGTGGTCCAGGGGTTAAGTCTCCGCACTTCCATTTCAGGAGCACATATTCCATCTCTACTCGAGGGACAAAGACTGAGAAATGCCACACCCCAGTGTTGATGAACCTGAAACCGCAGCTAAGTTTCCGTCATCCACTGCTTTCCGAGGAGGGTGGCCTCCTCCCTTGCCCCCTGCCCATGGAAGGGCAGACTCGACTCTGGGGACAGGGGAGCGGGAGAGAACTGTCCCTGGAGGACTGTCCCCACCCCTCGGGGCTGTGGCCCACGATGCCTTTGCACTCCTCATTCTTGCACTGGCTTCATTCTCCTTTGACTCACCCTCTCTTGCTCTTCTTGGGAAAAAGAAAAATCAGAAAAATCTAGGCTTCGGACAAGAAAAGACCCCACAAGCAGGTATCATTCTCTTTGAGGCCAGAAGCCCCACTCCTTTCCTGTTTCTCCTTTTCCCCTCAGCAGATACAAACAAGATTTTCAATTGTCGAATAGCTGTATTTGAAAAAGTAAAAAGAAACAGGAGGACTTGATTTGTAAAAATGTATTTTACCCAGTATATCCAAAATATTGTTTCCATGTGTCATCAACATGAAAATTATTAATGACATGTGTACATTTTTTTTTGTACTAAGTCTTTGAAATCCAGATTGTATTTTAACTCACAGCATATCTCAACTCCAATGGGCTGTGGGTTCGAGGCTCAGGGCCACAGGTGGTGCCTTTGTGTTGGACTGTGCAGCCCTGAGCATTTATAGTTCAAACAGGGCTTCCTTTCTACCTCATCTTGGTTAATTGTGCATCCCGGTCCAGACAGTCTCCTTACCAGCTGCCCATCCTGCTGCTGCCCATCCTGCTGTTCCCTCCTCATTGCGCAAAGTGTCTTAGGCTTTGGTCAGGAAATGATTTGACTTCTGGAAAACTCATGCTACCCTGTGGTTTTCTAAGAGTCCACGACCAGTCCAATCTGTGCTGTAGTTAGGAACATGGACCCTGGATGGTCTGAGTTTGGAGCTCACCCCACTGATTACCAGCCTTGGACGAGTCAATTATCTTCTGAGTGGCCGCACTTTTCTCATCTGTGAAAGGTGGTGGAGTCTCATGGAGAGAAGAGGAATTTAATAATATATGTGACACCCTTAGAATGAAATGTTGCCTGGAATACAGTACTCCCTAGATACGCCTTGGCTTCTACCACTGTTATTGTTACTCCTTCTGCTGCTGCTGCTATTATTACAACTACATTGCTATTACTACCACAGTTATTATCAGGGGGTGGGGGCAGGTGTGGCTGTGACAAACACGTCCTCAAATCGTTTAGGGCTACAGTTGTTAGATTTAGCAAATCAAATTACAGGATGCCTGGCTATGGAAAATTTTTAGATAAATTTTTTAAAAAATCATTTTTTAGGGTTTATCCCACGAAATACCCTCAAACCAAGGTGTCCGTATTTTATCTGGCAGCCAAATCTGGGAGGTGGGTGGTGGCTTGGCCTTGGTGCTCTAGGTTCACGTACACCTGGAAGGGGCACTCACCTGGAAGGGGCAGCGCTGGAGCCAGGTTTCTAGAAGCAGAGCCTGGGATGTGGATTCCTACACATTTAGGACTAGAAGGGCAGAGGGGAAGAAAGCTAAGCCAGGACATGGGATCAGCAGGAGAACAACCGCCTGAGCCCTCAGCAAGTGCAGCACCCAGAGTGCCCCCCTGGAGCTGAAGGAGGCTGGCCTTCTGTACGTTGGCATCAGTCACTGGTCATGAGCTGCGCCAAGTGGGTGAGCCACCCCTGCTCTGCCGGGTCTCAGACCCTGACTCACTGCCCCCACCAACCAAGCCGTGTCCAGACACAGAACGGCAGTGGGAGCAGCAGGGTTCCAGCCATGAGTGCAGCCCGCCATCTCTCAGGACAGATGCTGAAACAGGCTGCCCCAGGCCTCATCCTGCCCTCAGCCGCCGCTTCTTCACGGGAACAGAAGAGCAGTCTGACTGGAGGAAGCGGTCCAGCCAGCCCCAGCTGGCCCACTGAGCTGGCTGCAAACCTTCCTTCCAAGCAGGGACTCGGTGGACATAATAGACTTGGGGTAAAAGGCTTGGATTTTGTTCAATAGCTCTTTAAAAACCACCTGCATCTTTTTATAATCCAGCAACTCTTCAACTTGGGTTGTTTATTTCCACTAAATTGTCAGGGTATCTTGGTTGTTGGATTCAAAATAAAAATCACAAGATGGGAGTTTATTTAAATATGTAAAAGGCCACACTACTCAAGATCTCAGCTCAGCAACAACTGGAGACTTCCTTGTAGCAGATGAAAAGGCACATGGTGCTCCACGGTCACCATTGGAAAGTGGAGGATTTCAGCTGAATATATCTTTCAAAAAATAATATTGTTCTATTTAAAGTCTTAAGTAAGAAAACACTGGGCTTCCCAGGAGGCTCAGTGGCAAATAATCTGCCTGCTTTTGCAGGAGACACAGGAGATGCGGGGTCAGGCTCTTCCCTGGGTCAGGAAGATACCCTGGAGTGGGAAATGGCAACCTACTCTACTATTCTTGCCTGGAGAAGTCCTTGGACAGAGCGGCCTGGTGGGCTACAGTCCATGGGGCCGAAAAGAGTCAGATATGACGTCACACACACACACACACAGAAGACACTACATGTTGACACTTCTCTCTAAACCCCGAATCCCAGGAATAAGATGATATGGTGCCCAGAGGTTGGCTCCATGGACCAACAGTGAGGAATGACCAGCTCCAATGCTCCGCCGGCCTGGGGAAAACAGCCCACCTGTGCCTGGTACCCTGAAGTGGTCAGAGGAAGCTCCTGGACGCTACTGGGGGCCACAGCTCAGCCCTCATTCACAGCCTGGCAACCACACAGCCCTCCCCACATATCGTCAGGGCCTCCTCCCCGATTTCAGCATCCTCGCATCAGCATCATCACTGCCACCCATGGTAACAGCGCCCACTCACACAGCACTTGCTGTCCTGGGCACAGCATCGGATCGGAAGCAGTATCTGTGCACATGCTCCGATATCCACCTCATCTAGCCTTGATACCCTTGGATGGTAGGCAAAGGAGCCACACCACTTCTGCTCACTTTACAAAAGAGGAAACTGAGGCAGAGAGGGTGCATGGTCACCTTGCAGAGACTGGAAAGACAGGGGAGAAAGGACCAATGACTAGGACCTGCCACTCCTCTGCATGGCCCTGCCAGGATCCCCTACCAGGAACCCACGGTGCAGTGGGCGTGGCTAGATTTTTCCAGTAAACATGAGATTTGCCAAGCCAGATTTTCCTTCTCAGCAGTGGTAACTGGAACTCCCCACCTCCCACTCACTGCTCCTCCCATAGCATTGATGACCAGAACAGACCAGGAAGTGCTTGGGACCAGAGGACAATTGTTCATTTTCTGCAGAAAGGAGGGAGGGAGGCAGAGCCAGCAGGACATGGGTTGGATGGCAGCCAGACTGCCCTGCAGGTTCAGTACCTCATTCTGTACGTACGAGTCGCTGACCCTCCCTGGCCCAGTGTTGCCTTCTTAATCTATAAGGTGGTTCTAGCAGCCAAGGGCCTGGGCGATGAGAAAAGAAAAGACACACACACATGTGTACCCACATAAGTAAACGCACAGCTATGTGTTACATGCACACGTACACACAGGTGTATTAAGCCTAGCGTAGTATTCAACACACAGTCAGGCTGAAAGGAGATCCAACTAGTCAATCCTAAAGGCAATCAACCCAGAATATGCACTGGAGGGACTGATGCTGAAGCTCCAATACACTGGCCTCCTGATGCAGAGAGCTGACTCATTAGAAAAGACCCTGATGCTGGGAAACATAGAGGGCAGGAGGAGAAGGGGGCAACAGAGGATAAGATGGTCAGATGGCATCACTGACTCAACGGACATGAGTTTGAGCAAACTCTGGGAGACAGTGAAGGACAGGGAAGCCTGGCATGCTGCAGTCCATTGAGTCACATATATGGATGTGAGAGTTGGACCATAAAGAAGGCTGAGCACCAAAGAATTGATGCTTTTCAACTGTGGTGCTGGAGGAGACTCTTGAGAGTCCCTTGGACTGTAAGGAGATCAAAACAGTCAATCCCAAAGGAAATCAACCCTGAATATTCATTGGGAGGACTGATGCTGAAGTTGAAGCTCCAATAATTTGGCCACCTGATGTGAAGACCCAACTCATTTGAAAAGACTCTGAAGCTGGCAAAGATTGAGGGCAAAAGGAGGAGACAACAGAGGATGAGATGGTTGAATGGCATCAGTCCAATGAACATGAGTTTGAGCAAGCTCCAGGAGATAGTGAAGGACAGGGAAGCCTGGTGTGCTGCAGTCCATGGAATCACAAAGACTGAACAACAACAAGCTGAAATAAGTGTACTGCCCTCCTCCTTCCTCCAACAAAGAACATTCACCACAGGCCGCCTTCAAATAACATCCGTCTCAAACCTATGGAAATGAACATCGTTTTCGATGTTTTGGGGGGCAACATTTGCCTTTCCAGTGAGCAGTCTGCTCTTCAATCAGCCTCTCTGGGGCCCCAGGCTTCCCACCTACCCTGGGAGGACTACATCTGCCAGCCCAGAGGCACGCAGGCAGCACCCTCTCATGAGCCAAGTTCAGCCCCACGGGGATGCTGTCCCAATAAAGACCTAGACTCAGAAGCTCCAGGTGGAACCTGAGAGTCTGTATCTCTGCCAAGCTCCCAGCCAAGGGCAGGGCTGCTGCTCAGAGGACCAAGTATCTCTGCCCCAGAAAGCTGTGAGCACACGTCATCCACGAACCTCAGCTCTGCTAAAGAACATGAGCTCCTCACAGTGGGTTAGACACTCAATTATTCCTTTATGTCTTCAGCAGGTGTTTCTTGAGCAAGAGTGCAGGGGGTGGAGCTTATCTACAACCATCCCTTTAGTGATAAAATGATCTTGTTTTATGATCAACCTAGGTAGGGTGTGTTTTACATCAATCACCATATAAAGCCTTCTTTTGAATACTGCCACAGAGCTCTGGAAAGTTACCATAAGTGAATGTTTCTAAGAAACTGTGTTATTTCTAACTGACCAAGTAGCAGTAAACCTAAGCCAAAACACAAAGAGGTATCCATTAAAGCTGGGAAGGTCTTGCTGTTGCCCTTTAAGACGGGCCAGGGCATTCAAGTTCAGGGCTTTGCTGGAGGGATTTCCTTCCGGCTCACCACCCATTGTCTGGAAGGAAAATCTAAGAACATCCACCACGCCTGGCAGATCTGAAGTTCTGATTTCAAGCCACAGACTTCAAGCGAATCCAGAGGCTCTTGTATCATACTGTTTACATGTTCAATATCCAAGCTCATTGTAGACAGGAGGTCTGTGATTTGTATGTGTTATCTTAGTAACAGTGTTTGAAGAGGAGGAAGATCTTAAAATAACAGCCATTATCTCACATGTTTGGGGTCTGCCAAGTATTGTCTAAATCTTCATGGTAACAATGCTAAAATGATTGGAAAAGATAATGATCTCCATAATACTGCTGAGATGCTTAGCAGGGCAGGAAAAGCAAAAGGATGATAATCTGGTGCCTCCCCAAAGGGCCTGCGACCTCACCCACAGCCGGACAGAGGCACGTACAGAGCAGAAGAAAGCTCATCCTTTGGGAGTGAAACCCTACAGGAAACAAACTAATTAGGCATGTGCAGTAGACACCACTGGCAGACTGGTGAAATTCAGGCTTCCAAGAAAAAGGAAGCAAAAGGCTTTTGCCAAGAGTCCCACAAGTTAAATTCTCCTCCCTACCCATTTGTGGATATGTTTTAAGTGTCATTGGGTTGGTATTTGTGTGAGCCATCTCAGATCCTTTGGAGAAGTAGACATGGATTCCTTTTATCAGCAGAAAGGAAAGAAAACAACTGGAATATGTATGGAAAGAAAGAATCCTCTTTATCGTGTCATTCATTCTTTTCTGATTTCCAGTAGAAAAGTAGAGTTTCATACTACAGAATGTTGGAGGCGAAACAGATTTTAAGAAAGACAAAGAAATACACACACACACACACCCCATAATCCCATGATGCAAAACTACTGTGACAGCCACTTGAATATTCTAAGTTTATATTCACTTTTTTAAAAATCGTTTCTGCAGAAAAGTCATAAGAAGAGTTCAGAGAACTCCTTCCCATTCTCCCAGAGTTATCGATTATTTACATTGTGCCCCATTACCCTCCTCTCATCTTCTCTTGCTTCCTCTCTGTCTAAGCCATTTGAGAATAAGTCATAGGATTCTGTATATAAGATCCTCCCTACATATGCCTTTGGGTTTTCTTGAGGACAACAACATTCTCTTTTGCATCCGCAGTACAATAATCAAACTCAGAAATTTTACCATCAAGCAGTGCTGCTATCAAATCCAGAGGCTACACTTAGCTCCTGTCACTTGTCCCTTGATACTCTGGATGGCTCTGTCCCTCTGCTTCCCATCCAGGACAGTGGGGGCCTCCAGCTCTCAGCTCTCTTGAGCCTTGTGGACACTGAACAATGTATTCTTGGCTCTAATGTATTAGAATGTTAGGCCAATGTAGAACATTCTTCAGGGCATTTGGCTGACATTTCCCACTGAACTGACTCGGTTTGTGTGTTCCAAGCAGCAATGCCATTGACATGCCTGGTGCCATGTCAGGACGCCAGGTCAGGTGTTATGATGATGGTTGGTCCCCAAGTTGCTGGTTTGACCTCTGTGCCCTGGTTTAAGGTGGCATTCACCAGGTCTCCCTGTCATAAAGTTACTATCCCCGCCCCTTAATAAATCAATCTTTAAAAGCAAAAATTTTAGACCTTTAAGGTAATATCAATCAACAATGTTATTAAGACTTTAGACAGCATCTTTCTTTCATGAAAGACAAGAACTTTGTTGAATTCCCCCAGCTGTGAAAGACAGAAGTCCAGAAAGTGTGGGTGTGGGGACTGAGATGTTTGCTCCATGGTTTTGCATTGTGGGGACAGGAAAAGGAGGTCTAGGTGTTACATTTTCCACCCTATCAGGCAGCAGAGAGAAAGGGGACACACTTGAAAACAGCCCCTCACAAGACAGTCAAGAACCATCCACTAATGTCCAGAATGCTGGTTCTCAAGTTTGGAGACCATCAGCGTCCTCTATAGGGTTCAAGAACACAGACTTCTAAACTCTTGAGTTTAGGATTCAGAGTGGGGTGGGGCCCAGACTTTGCGACTCTAGCAAAGCCAAGGACATGCTGATGCTGCTGTTCTCTGAATCCCACCTGGTGAACCACTGCTCTAGAATCCTCAGCGTCCTTGCCAAATTGGGCTCCTCTGCTCTAGGAGCTGTCTTGTCCTTGGGCTCACCAAAGAGGTCCTTGGTCACTCACATCACTTCTGGTTGTTATTGGCTAGAAAACTCACCTCATTCAAATAATCAAGCTCAAACTTAAAAAAAAAAAAAAGAATTTATGATGTTAAGAAAACTGAAAATCTATTCCAGCTTCTAAGCTCTAAAGTCATCCCTTCCACACTTATAGGTAAGGCCTACACATTGATTAAGTGTCTATCAAATGTCTACACATTCAGTAAGGCGTGTATCAAATGTGTAGGCTCTGGGGTTCCAACTCCAGAGACTCTGGCCCATGGAGATAGAGCCCTGAGAATCTACACTGAAATGAGAACATATTAAAGGAACATAACCGGCTACTACATGGATTAGCTGCTGCCATTTCTGTTTTCTTTACAAGATCCTTCTACCCATTTTCCAGAGTAAGGCTCTCAAATTGTGGTGTTCATTCCAATCATGTGGGAAGTATGTTAAAAATGCAGATGCCAGGGCACAAGACCCCACCTCTCCCCAGAGTTCTCAAGTCAGCAGTGGGCCCCAGGGCTGGCCTTGGACCACGCATCCCAGGTGAATCTGAGAAGCATTTTTTGGCATGCTCGGGGCTCTGCCAGGTGAAGGTCGAGCCATCAGTTCAGTTCAGTTCACTCTCTCATTTGGGTCTGACTCTTTGCGACCCCATGGGCTGCAGCACATCAGCCTCCCAATCCACCACCAACTCCCTGGGTTTACTCAAACTCGTGTCCATTGAATTGGTGACGCCATCCCACCATCTCATCCTCTGTCATCCCCTTCTTCTCCTGCCATCAATCTTTCCCAGCATCAGGGTCTTTTTAAATGAGTCAGTTCTTCAGATCAGGTGGCCAAAATATTGGAGTTTCAGCTTCAGCATCAGTCCTTCCAATGAATATTCAGGACTGATTTCCTTTAGGGTGGATTGGTTGGATCTCCTTGCAGTCAAGCCATCGCTCAGCAAATATTGCTCTTCAGCATGAATCGTGTTAGTAAAACATGAGACTTGGTGGTGTGATGTCTCCAATGCTAAGAAAACATCTCCCAGGGCTGGTCCATATGCCTTTGAAGGTGATCCTGCCCATCTTCTAGGGATGGCAGATAAGCAAAAAGAACACACATGTGAATCTGAAATATACCTCCTTTCACTCTGACCCTGGCCCCGTGAGTGCTTTTCTAACCACTTTAAACTGTACTGATGGCGTCAACATTCAAAGGCCCTCCAGGGCAGGCCCCACCCAATCTAATCTGAGAATGAGAGAAGTGCTGTCCTATGAGGTAAGCCCACCAGGGTGCAGTGGGGACCAGAAAAGACCGGTGAGGGGACCTCTGCTCTAGCCTCAAGGTCCTCGGAAAGGGCCCCTCATGCCCTCTTCTCTGATGTTGGGGTCAAATTCTCCCCCACTGTGTAGTCTGTCCAGAATCCCCAAGCTGCAGGAGACCTCCTCAGTGCCCCCTGAAGCCCACCTCAGCCTCCAGCCAGGCTCTCCTGCACTGGGAGCATCTGTTTACCCCCCTGTCTCCCTCCCACAGCGGACAGAATCTCTCAAAATGCTGAGTCCCATGGCTGCAGCTTCACCTCGTTGAAGGGACAGACAAATCCCCAAGGATGCCAGGCCTGGAAACAACAGCCAGGGCAGGACCCAAGGCAGCAGAGCAGGAAGGCGAGATGCCAGGGGTTGGGGGGGGTGGAGGGCAAGTGGGGTCCAGGCAGGAGGCCAGAGGTCAGCTCTGTGTGTTGGGAGGAAGGCAGGCTGGACGCTCACTGACACAGGATATGCCTGCAAATAACTAGTCGCGCAGAGGTGACCTGGTGGGCAGGGGGGGGGGCTCTCCAAGTACAGGCTGCAGGGCAGGAAGCCCGAGGGTCAAAGCATTTCCAGGGGCAGAGGAAGCTAGTCTCACCCCTCACCCCCAAGTGCCCTTTCATACTGGTTTTTGACATTTTTCTAAACCAGAGACTAGTGTGTACACACTTGGCCAAATGTTAGTTGGGCTTCTCTGCTTGGATGGCTGTTTCATTTCAGTGAGAGAGAACAGTTACATCGTGGAGAAATCCACAGAGAGTCATTCATCACAAGCACACGTGCACAAGCTCCGAGCCTCTTATCTTCTGAGAGGCTGGTGGTGGCAAACGCGGTGAGTTCCATCCTGTCGGTAAAGATGGGAAGTGAAGGCTACAGAGGACCAGCCTGTCTGACCCCTCCCTCCACGTTCAGCCTCAAGGTTCAGCTCCCTCTCTGTGGGCCCTGCTGCGCCCGACTCTGTTTTCACCAACACCACTGTTTTCTCCCTTTTATTTCTTTCCATTGGGCAGCCTTTCCTCTGGCTGCTGGATTGGCCTTGCGATTGCTTTTCTGTTGTTCTGAGTAGGATTTCCATAAACAGCATATTTCAATGGTAATACAAATGATTCTGGCACCTTCCAAGAAGCAGCAAGCTGTGAGCAATGAAAGGAGCTGTCAAGCTTCCCTCTGAATCCACTCAGCAGTAAGGCGGGACCCACTTCTCAGGCAGACCATGTAGTTAATAGCTTTATTGTGGGGACTAGTTCCTGCTGTAGTTGAGTCAGATCAGATGACTCTTCATTATGACTGATTTATACCCATCTGAAGGACTGCTGTGGCTAAGGATGCTGACACCAGTTGTGCAATAATATTTCTGAATGAGTCTTCAGAGCAGCTGCTTTCACTCCAAGAAACTCTCCCCACCCCATCCATCCACAGAGGCAGGCAGAGGGTCTGCGTCAGCTGACCTGACCTGGCCGCAGCCAGTCCACCCAGAACTGGACCCAAGCTGGACCTATCCATCGCTCCTCTCTGGTCCTCCGAACGTGCATCACTAAGAAAGTGATGGGGCACCAAATGGGAAAGGGGGAGCCTGGAGCCAAAACCAGTAGTAAACGGCTTAGAGATACAAACAGGGTATTTGTGCAGAGAACCATAGCCAGGAGATGGAGGGATTTTCTCTGCTTCGTGATAAGAGCAGGGGCCTAGGGGACATGCCTCGGCCTCTCCTATTTCTGCTCATCCATGAAGCTATGGTTTTCTCAGTAGTCATGTACAGATGCAAGAGCTAGACAATAAAGAAGGCTGAACGCCAAAGAACTGATGCTTTTGAAATGTGGTGTTAGAGAAAATTCTTGAGAGACTCTTGGACATCAAGGAGATCCAATCAGTGAATTCTAAAGGAAATCAGCTCTGAATATTCATTGGAAGGACTGATGCTGAAGCTCCAATACTTTGGCCACCTGATGTGAAGAGCCAGCTTACTGGAAAAGACCGTGATACTGGGGAAGACTGAGGCAAAAGGAGAAGGTGATAGCAGAGGATGAGATGGTTGGATGGCATCACCAACTCAATGGACATGAGTCTGAGCAAGCTCCAGGAGATGGTGAAGGACAGGGGAGCCTGGTGTGCTGCAGTCCATTGGGTCACAAACAGGCGGACACTACCAAGCGACAGAACTTCAACATCATGTGAGGCAAGGTACTGACCACCTTGCTCTGAACAGTGTTTGCAGGGCTGTTTGTCCAGTGATAGCCTTAGAGACAGAGACAACACCTTCTGGGGACTATTGGGAAATGGATTCCTGATCAGAGGAATAAAGATAACACCTCTCTCTGCAGGAAAGTTGGGCAGGTTTGCTAACAACCCTTTTAAGATGAGGAAGGCTTAGATTCAGGGCTCCTTGATCCTGATGTAAACCCCTGGTGTGCACAGGATCCACCTGGACCCTCCCTCATCACCCTCAGGAGCTTGTGGAGTGGGCGGTGGGGAGAGAGGTGAGCAAGGGGGGATTGATGCCAACAGAAAGCTCAGCCCTGCTTGGCTCTGAGCAATAAAGTTCCTGCCTCAGACCTGGGAGTCCCTGTCTCCTGCCAGCTGCCATAAGACCATGGTGGGCTGGCTGGGGAGCTGGGAGGTAGTGTAAGCCCTCAGAACTTCACAATTCTTGCCTTAATGTTAAGCAACAGACCAAGCTGCTCACAATGAAGGACGCAGGCAGGCTTGTGTGGCATGTGTGCCGACGGGGCAAGTCCACTCCCGAGCTCCAGGGGTCTGGTTTGTGTCCAGAATCAGACTGTGCTCCTTTGGTCTCCAGATGGATCTGCAGGAACTTGCCCTGAGTCTATTTCTAAATGTCTGTATTGTAACCTAACCACCAGGAAGACAGTTTCCTAAGTACTGAGTGCTATCCTGTACAGCTAGAAGAGGGTTTGAATTTCTAAAACTGACATGGGGCAAAAATGTCTTTCCATTGCTCCTGCTACTTTCTCCTCTTGGGGTCTGGAGGGACCACAGGAAGGATATTTCTTCCTGCTAAAAATAGTGGCCAGGAATGAATGTCTGGACTAATGGCCTGGTTCCTGTAACAACGACAGTCGTAAGGATGAGTGTTGAGAACACGCGAGATTCAGGATCCTATGCTGAGTGCTTCATGCATGTTTTAAACAGAGGCTGCCATGCAACAAGTGTGACATGAATGTTTCCTGGTGTTATCATCACAGTAGTTCATTCAATGAGGTAAGAACTTCTGTGTTCACGTCTGAGAGATGAGAAAAGCAAGGCTTAGAAAGGCCAATGACTTGCTCAAGGATAACGGGATAGAGTGTTTGTGAGTATAAATACTGAATGCACTAAAACCAAGCAAGTGGACCACCTCACATAAAAAGGAGTTCAGTGGGAGTGGTGTCAGAGTTGGTGGCCTCATGAACACTCAGGGTTACCAAACCCTCTAGTTCTTTCCTGCTTCCTGTCCTACCATCTTCAACATATCAAATAAGCTTTTGCCTCACAGTCACAAAGTGGCTGCAGCTCATCCAAACCGTATATTCCCACAGGACAACAGCCAAATCTTCCCCAGAATTTGCCCCTATAGGGAACCATCACCTAACCCCGGCAGCCTAGTGGTTAGGACTTGGTGCTTTCCCTGCCACAACCCGGGTTTGATCTATGGTTGAAAACTAAGATCCCACAAGCTTTGTGGTGCAGCCAAAAATAAAAATAAAAACAAATAAAATATTAAAAAGTCAGCCCTGCAGATTCAATGATACCCCCTCGTATCTCATTGGTCAAGCTCAGGCCACATGCCCACCTCTAAAACCAGACCAGATTCTGGGAGGGGAACCAATTTGAAACCTTGAGTACACTGAAAAAGAAGCCCTAAACAAAACAAGAGATCTGGCCACAGGGAAGAGGAGCATGGACTTGGGAGGTATGCGATAATGGCTGGGATCCTGTCAAAGCTGGACTGGATCCAGGGCATGGACACCATACTCTCAACCTCATGCTATACTCTCCATCACAATGGACCATTCTAGATTTCTATCCTGCTGCATGGTGTCCACGGTCATGTGTGACTCAAGTGCTTGAAATATACGTCATGTGACTGGAGGGCTGAATTTATCATTTAAGTCGAATGGAATTCAAAGAGCCACCAGGTCTGGTGGTCACAGCACTGATGGTGCAGGGACAGCATGTTCACGGTGTTGCTGGAGGCATCAAGATGGCCTGCAAGGCTCTGGTGGGCTAGAAATGTAACATGGGGCACCGCAGAACTCCACCTGTCTCAACAGCCATATAAATAAAGGGAAAAAAAAGATCTAAAATTCATTTTCTACTATTCTTATTTTGAAGAATTGAGGGTTTTGAACTATAGTGTTGGATAAGACTCTTGAGAGTCACTTGGACAGCAAGGAGATCAAGCCAATCCATCCTAAAGGAAATAAGTCTGGAATATTTTATTGGAAGGACTTATGCTAAAGCTGAACCCCAATATTTTGGCCACCTGATGCAAAGAACTGACTCATTCAAAAAGATCCTGATGCTGGGAAAGATTGAAGGCGGGAGGAGAAGGGGATAACAGAGGATGAGATGGTGGGATGGCATCACCGACATGATGGACATGAGTTTGAACAAGCACTGGGAGTTGGTGATGGACAGGGAAGCCTGGTGTGCTGCAGTCCATGGGGGGTCCAACAAAGAGTCGGACACAACTGAGTGACTGAACTGAACTCTTATCTACACTTTATCTCTTCATCCAAAATATTATCACTCCAACACATAATCGATACAAAAATACCACTGATATACTTCACCTCCTTTTGTTCATCTTAAAGCTTTGATATTGGGGGTGTGTTTGTCACCCACAACTCATCTCTGCATTTCAACTGCTCAGCACCCCTTGTGGTCTGCACTGCTCTAGAGATTTCTGAGCCTCTGCGTCCAATTGTCTTTCCTGACAATGGTTCCCAGCTCTGGAAGGTGGGCCAGATGCCCAAGGTGTCCCTGTAGGGCTGGTCCCCACCCAGAGTCCCTGGAGGGCTGGTCCCCACCCTTCCTCTTCTGATTAAGCTGGCCAAGGATGAAGGGCCATACTCAAAGGAGCACTGCTCAGGGCAGCCACCCAAGCCCACTTGCCCTTAAGCAAAGTGTCTAGAATTAAGTCCACATTTTCTGTCCTCCTGCCCATTCTCTTCTGGACACAGAGCTATGAGACCAGGATACTGAGACAGTCTGAAAACAACCCCCAAAGAGAACACCCCTCAATGTCCTCGATTCGGAGACTGCCAGCAGCATCTGTCACCCGGACACCACAGACTTGTCCCCACCCTTGACCTGTGCCTTTCTCATGCTGACCTTTTGTTCTTCTTATTATGATTGTAGGTTCAGGCTTTTTTGAGGAATTCATTTAACAAGTAATAAATTCTTAGAGGGAGCCCTGTATTCAGTGCAGTGGCTGGGTCTTTGGGGCAGAGGGGGCTGTTGTCACCACACTGTCTGGATGTCACCGAATCTCAGTGGGGCATGTGAAGAAGGGTGAGGATGTAGATCACTCCTGACTGACAGAGCTGGGCACCTGGCCTGGTAATTATGCCTTTAACACATTCACTGCAGAAGTGGTCAAAGCCACGCTGAGAGCACTTCAGACAATTTTCTAATCAGCGGTTGACAGAAACTCCCAGGACCTTGCCCAGCCAAGCGCCAAGCCTCCCCTCAGGGACTCCTCTGAGCAGAAGCTTCTCCAGAGAACTACCGGGCAAGGGTGTGAGGAAATAGACGAGGTGGCCTCGTGTCCAGCAAAGGAGCCATTGTCCCTTCCAACTCAAGGAGGGACTATGAGGCCTCAGCTCCACCCTCTCGCCCATCACTCAGTCTGGAACCCCTTTTGGTCCTTGGGCAGCTGGGACCGGGTGGACCCACAGTGACCTTTCCACCACCTGAAGGAGAAAGTCGCTTAGACCCACCCCAGGTCCAGTTCTGCACAGCTTAAAACCATACGCAGGGGAGCCCTGAGCCTGAGGTCAGACATTCGATCAACAGACCCTAAACCGGCCCCATATGTATTTCCTAGACAGAAGAGACCAGTGAGCTGGAAACAAGACACGAATGGCCTTCATTCCTGCCCCTTTTACTCTACGTGATCATCACACTGGTGTTCTCTCCTGCTTGAGAAACGGAGTGTCAGTTCCCCTTCAGATGTTCATTTAGGGCTACAGGGAGAGCACAGCTCTGAGCCCTAGCTTCTTCGCGCCAGGAGGACACCAGTCTAACATCCCTGACCAGAAGGGCCTCTGATTGACTACCCGCCCTGAGCAGAAGGGCCTCTGAGTGGTTGCTCTCAGCCTCTCCCTGCAGCCCTCCTGGGGGCACAGTGATTCCCACCAAGGGTGGCCCCTGGCTGCCTGTCTTTCCGTAATTCCATTCAATTAGAAGTTGCCTCAGGGAACTTCCCTGGTGGTCCAGACACTAGGACTCTGAGCTCCAAATGCAGCGGGCCCAGGTTCTAGCCCTGGTCAAGGAACTAAGACCCAAATGCCACAACTAAGACCCAGTGCAGCCAGATAAATCAATTGATTAATTTAAATTTAAAAGGAAAGTGTTGCATCGGTGCATTTTAGGATTTTCCAGAAAGCCTTATAAACATTTAAGTGCCTAGGGCACCTCCAGACCAAGTAACTCAGAGTGTCTGGGACAGGCTTGGGCTCCCGGGTAGTGCCACCATACAGCCAGTGCCAAGTACTAACACTGCAAAGAGGGCCTGGCTCTCTGGGAAAGAATTCCTTCAAGTCAAGCCTACGTCAGACCCCACCCTCCATCCCAGGCTCCAGTGGGGATGGAACCGCCTGGTCCACAGTCAGCCTTAGCAGGCTCTGAGCCTAGCTTCTCACATATTAGAAGCCTGCACATCCCAGGAGTGACATCTGCCCCTCCTAGCTCACCCGCATTGATGAAGTGGTCAACTGCCCAAGTCAGCATGCCTGAGGTGAACACACATGCACCCAGGAGCTGTGAGCTACCAAGCTCCCTGCTTTGGGATGTTAATGATCGAGTTGTTGTAACTGCTTCCCATACGTCAGCTTATTTAGCCCACAGGATAGCTCATGTGCCACTTTTCAGAGAGATTGAGTAACCTGCCCAGAAGCACACAGCTGGGGGACAGTGGAGTGGAGACTCAGACCAAGAACCTATGCTATGCTACCTCCAAAAATGACTCTGTCCCAGCCCCCATCCCACACTGTCAACTCAACTAAACACCTGGTAGGTCAGCCAAGTGATGTTTTCTTGACTTTGAGGAAGGACCTCCACGTTGACCTGGGACTTCCCCATCACTTGTTCTTCACGTCCCTGAAATTTAGTCACATGATGACACTGGGTCAAGGATAATGACACTTGGTATCAACTCTACTTTGTTTCCCTGACTTTAGTCATTTTTTTCAAAGCTAAGATATCCCTGTATCCCACTCTCAACCTGGGCCTGGGGTTCGAGGCACAACGGGACATGAGAGCAAGGTAGGAAATGGAACTTGCACAGAAGACTGTCCATCTCAGGACCAGCCCATAGTGGGGGGACTGTGTCCCCTCAAGTCCACCGCAGGAGGAAAACCTGGGCCTGTGTGCTCACCCTCTAGAGAAGTCACTGCTGTGGGGCAGCTCCCGTCTGAACTGCCTCTCTGACTCCTCTCTATAAACACAGAATCTGGGGAAATTGTGACACCACTACGAGTCTGCATTGTCTAGCCCCTCTGATCTACAGGATTCCGGGTTTATCTGGGAGCCAGTTCATCAGTACTGGACTGGGGGGTCCAGGAGGCCACTGCCTGCAGAGGCTGGGTTCCCAAGGGCCAGCACCACCCACTGCAGAACTTTCCAGGGCACATCCCTACTTCATAAATTCTTCTGCACCCTACACACACCAGCAGAGAGGGCTGGTGCTGGGGCTACTGGGGGCGTCCAGCCTGGGATAGTCCAGCCTGGGGGTATGAAGTCACACTCTCTGGAGTTTAGGAGAAGACTACTTGTGCAGAGTGCTCCCCTGAGAACCACCTGCTTCATGTGATCTGTGTCCAGCCCCAAAAGCATCAGAGCCCCTCCGACTTCCCCTCGCCCCGGGATTCTGACTTTTAGAAGGAAGTTTGCAAGGGGGCAGGACCCTCTGAGAACTGGTCTAGGCTGTGAATCATTCCTGAAACTCTGGCTGTTTTTCATGGGGAGGAAACAGAGGGTGCCGGGAGGAGTGGCCACATGTATGTGACTTGTTATAGCAACTCTGCCTGAGAGAGAACCATCTGGAGGGTGGAGGCAGCTAGCACCCCTGCTTGGCCCAGACTCTCTGCCTGTGGTGGGGATACAGCGTGTTCAGAAAGAGGAGGCAGAAGGGAGATGCCTCCAAACACTCCCCCTTGGCTGCTGTTTCGAGGCCCCTGTGCAGAGAGGTATTGGTGTGTGACAGCCCAAGACCTCGACTTTGTCACCCCCACCCCCCAGGCCCAATGCCTGCTTGCAGTCACAGGAGTCACCCTGGTCATCCTGGACCAGGAGCTGGCTTCCTGGGAGTGGAAAAGAGTTGGAGAGACCTGGCATGCATTTGTTATGGGGCATGAAACCAGGTCAGTAAAAAAGAAGAAGCCAGGAGGATAAATGCCATCTAGCTCTGACAATGGAGTGTTTTGCACCCATCCACCCACTGGTATGAAAGCAAGAGACCTCCTTATGGCAGCGATGCACACGGTGATGGCCGTTGGGGGAATCTGGGAAGGCAGATGGAAACCAGCCCGGATTTTGGATGGAGGAGGCAGCTCTATCACCCCCTAATACAAAAAACTCGACATTCAGTATAACATCAGCCAGATGTAGATAATAAACAGATGGAGGCTGAACAGTAAAAGGCCATAACTTTTTGCCTGATATTAACCCAAGGATAAATTATCTTTCCCCAAAGGACAGAGTCGGCTTAAGAGGAGCTTCAGTCCTGTTTTCTGCCAAAAGTGTAGGCGGAGGCTGCAGAGATGCGTGCGGGGCTCCTGCAGGGGGCTGGACGGCAAACGGGCTGTTCCGTGTGCAGGGAGTGTCCCGGGGCCCAGGCTCAGCTCAGCCAAGGACCCTCCTGGGTCTGGCTGGCCAGTCCTGGCAGCAAGAGGAAGATACTGGGACAGGAGGGGAGCCGGCCCCCAAGGAGAGGCCCCCTCCTCTCCCCCAAGTGTCGGCCTCCTGGAGCTCACAGCTTCCTAGCAGAGAAAATGTCCTGGGCTTGCCTTAGTCCAGGATCTGCCAGACTTGGGTCTCCTCAGACCCCCTGCAGGCACCAAGGTGGACACAGGGGCTGCTGGGAGGCTAAAGAAAGCCCAAAGGATGGGACAAAGACAGAGGGGAACCCTCCACCCCCACCCCCTACTTCCCTGGTAGGCAAAGGTGCCTCCTTCAAAGCTAGGGCAGGAGGAAAAGCAGAAAAAGACCCTCCCTTGAAGCTGTCAGGCCAAAGGCAGGCTTCACAGATGTGAGCGGGAGCCTGGTGTTCTGGAAACGGGCAGCAGGGCTGAATTCTGGTCCTGGATCCAGCGTTCTGTGACCAGGCCAGCAGCTGAACCCAGGTCCTCAAGTTCTGCCTGTAAAATCAGGAGAGCCGTCCCCAACCTCACCTTAGGGATTTTCCACGTGGCTGCAGATGCCATTTTCTCCTTTACTGGATGAAAAAAAGAAAGCCTTAAAGGTGACCATTGGACACTTACTCCCTCATGTGGCCAGCCAGCCCAGTGACCCAGAAGCAGTGATCAGCAGGGGTCAGTGAGTCATGTGGGCCAGAGTCTAGGTGGATGCACAGATGCTTCGAGTCTGCCCTGGGGTGGTCTCCATCTGTCTCAGAGAGAAAATGTAGCCAAGTCTGCCCTACAGACTAGAGACATGACTGCAGACTGGAAGCTCCTAATGAAGGCGTGAACACCCACACACACACACATATACACACACTCACACACTCACACACACACACATGCACGCAGACACACCCAGACCGCCCCCACCTGGCAGTATGCCCTGGAATAACCTTGGACACCTGGAGTCATTCGGTTGCTGGGGCCGCGTGTAACCGTAACCTCCTGGTAGCCTTTGAAAGTCAACCGTGTCTTTGTTCGGCGGTGCCTGGCAATGCCTGGCAGGGCGGACACTCGGTACAAGTGGCTGAGCTGAGCTGCGTGAACCACACAGGTTGAAGGCAGTGAGGTGCGTGGTTCCCCTGCAAGGGCAGTGATCTGAATGGGCCTGGGCTCTGGGTCTCTGCCCCAGCCCTGAGTGGGACCTGGGGCCTCTCCTCAGCTTCCCGTAGTGACTCTCACGGGGCACACTCTCTGACATGCAAGACTGGGCACCAACCCAGAGCCCTGGCAATGCTCATGCTCTGCTGAGTAATTTTTTTTTGGCTATGCTGGGTCTCCACTGAGCTCTATAGCTGTGGTGCTCAGGCTTAATTGCCCCACAGCATCTTAATTCCCATCTGGGATCTTAGTTCCCAAACCAGGGATTAAACCTGAGTCCCCTACATTGCAAAGAATGTTCTTAACTACTGCGCCACCCACCAGGGAAGTCCCTCTGCCTGAGTATTTTGTGTTATTAACAGACTGAAATCTAAATACAATTTTCTTTCACCCTGCAGGAGGGGAGACCCAGTCCTGTACAAACATCTATTCTGATTGGACATCCTGAAATCTATATTTTGATTTTGAATACTGAAATTGGGAATAATTTTGAATCCTGTAACTTATTGTCACAGAGGAAAAAGAGCCTTTTCCTCCTGAATAAATGCAACCTTTTCAACTTAGTTGGTGATGACTGAAAGCAGGGTGATGGAAAGAAAAGTCACTGGAAGGCAGGGGACCTCCTCGCCCGCTGACACAGTAGACAGCAGTGTAACCTCGCTGAGCCTCATTTTCCCACCTGAAATGTGCACAAAGACTCAGGTCCCACCTGAGACTGAGTTTCAAGTTCTTCCTAGCTGCAATGCAATTTTATCAAGGAAGTAGGAGCAGGGGGCTAAGGCGGTGGGAGGGGATTATGACATTCCTCTATGTGTACCTCTCTCTTCACCACTTGTTAAAAATGAGCACTGACACTGCCTTTGACCTTGGAGTCACGATTCATGCTGTGGAGAAGGTGTCTTGCTGGGCTGACCTCTTTGTCAGCTGCAGGGCCTTCTCAACTCTTGGGCTTAACAACTCGGCAGGTGCGGGTCATGCCAAGCATTTGTCGGGAATGTGCTGGAGCCGAGGTACTGCCAGCTGCAGTAACGAGGGTCCTCGTTGCATAAAACCTTCCCTTGAGCTCTGAGGACACCTGCACGTTTGACTGGCCTGGGGCATTGGCCATGTAGACACCCTCTGACCCCAGTTCTTCTCCACTTACCAAGACCAGGAGGTCTCAGTTTGTAGCTGCATCAGGAATGAAAACATTTTCATCCTGGGTAGAAACAGCCTTCAGGCACCTTCCACCAGTGAAATAGCTTTACTTTTTAAAACTACCTTTGATTTACTGCCGTGACCAGCCAGGCACTTGATTTTTTCCAGATGATCAGGAAGATGGTATTCACACGTGACAGGTGATCATACTTTGGAATTCTTGCCGACTTGGTCAGCACTATGTTTTCAGCAAACACGAATGCAGTTTGCACATTCATCTTTAAACTCTTGCCTTCACTTTTGCGATAAAATCACCCTATCTAGCACACGGTAGGTGCCAATGCTGATTTCAAAGGGAAAAAAAACCACATGAGGTCTGTGTTGGCTGTGCTACCTCAGAAATTGGACTTGGCAGCTTGAAGAGTGGCTGGGAAAATTCCTGCAAACCTGCCCATCGAAGCTGTTCTCCTCCAGGTCGTTGAAACCATGAATCATTTCCACCCTGCCCTCCCTCTCCCTAAGGAGATAACTGAATAACCTCCTACTCCATCAGCACAAATTTCAGAACCCAGAGGCCTGTCCTGTTGCACCTGGTCAGCAGGCACCATGCCCCGTGGTTCTGCTAGTGAAGAACTCAGGGGAGGCAGGCTGACCGCATGCCCTGTACCACATCTATCAGCGTAGGGCGGTGGGGGAGGCTCCATAGATGGGGCCCTGCCCTCTTGGAGCCTGGAGGCTGCTTAATGGTCACCCCTTGCATTAATCTTAGATTAATCTTGAATCTGGAGAAGACTCTTGAGAGTCCCTTGGACTGCAAGGAGATCCAACCAGTCCATCCTAAAGGAAATCAGTCCTGAATATTCATTGGAAGGACTGATGCTGAAGCTGAAACTCCAATACTTTGGCCACCAGATGTGAAGAACTGACTCATTTGAAAAGACCCTGATGCTGGGAAAGATTGAAGGCAGGAGGAGAAGGGGACGATAGAGGATGAGGTGGTTGGATGGTATCACTGACTCAATGGATGCGAGTTTGAGTAAACCCCAGGAGTTGGTGATGGACAGGGAGGCCTGGCATGCGGCAGTCCATGGGTAGCAAAGAGTCGGACATGACTGAGTGGCTGAACTGAACTGGCATTAATCAGATAAGCCCAGGAACGAGAATACACTTCTGGGCCAAAATAAGAGCCATCAGGGATCATGCCTCTGCGAGGTAAGGCACCCAAGGACCCTGCTTTGCTCAGGGCAGCCTCCCCAGGAAGGCTGTGGGGGGCCACATCCTCTGTGGGCTACATGGGAGTCACCAGGATGAGAGGGCTTGGCAGAAGGGCCAAAGCAGAGGGGACGACGGGTCCCAGCGACCAGGAAAGGAAGCACTGAGAGTGTCTAGTGTGACAGGAACAGAGGCCAGTGGTTGCTGGTCAGCGAGACATGTTAGCAGATGAGGACCAGAGGTTCCCCACTGGGGACTTAGGCTGTGGGACAGCAGTAACAATGAGACTCATGGGTCCACCTGGCCAATAACCCATGAACAATTCCAAGTCCCTACAAAACCGGGGCACACGTGCCTCCCTTTTTCAGGGGGAGGTTGGCTGAAGTAGTCTGGCCTCATCATTTCAATGCTTTAAAATCATTTTATCACCAAAGAGGCAGGGACCCAGGTCCTGTGACTAGACTGGCCTAGTTTCAATCAGGGTGGGCCTCTTTTGAAAATGAGGGAACCAAATTAAAAACAAAAATCCAAGATCATCAACTATGTTGCTTAGAAAGGGAACCCTGACCACCGAAATAAGACCCGAGGCTTCCTAGCCAGTGAGGTGTGGATGGTACTCCAGGTGAAAGGACAGATTTGGGGACATGGAACAGAAATGGGTCACTGGTCACTGACCCAGCATGGCCACAAGGAAGCAGTGGGACCCCTGGAGACAGGGCAGAGCAAGAGAGTCTGGCCTGGGTGTGTGGGGCCAGCCTGGGAGGCTCAGTGCTTAGATGGAGACCCAGTGGTACAGGAGGAGGACGGGAGGGCTGCTCCAGGGAGCTGGGGCATATATGGGGGGACTGTGCTTAGTTTTTTTTTTTTTTTTCTATTGGTTTTGCCATACAATGACATGAAATCGCCACAGGTTTACATATGCTCCCCCTCCAGAACCCCGCTCCCTTCTCCGTCCCGATTCCCTCCCACTGGGAAATCTCGGTGCACCAGCCCCGAGCATCAATCCTGGGCTGGCGATTGATTTCACTTATGATAATTAACATGTTTCAATGCCATTCTCCCATATCATCCCACCCTTGCCCTCATCCACAGAGTCCACGAGTCCGTTCTATACGTCTGCGTTCCTTTTGCTGTCTCGCATGCAGGGTTCTCACTGCCATCTTTCTAAATTCTACCAGACATCAGCATAAATCAGCCACAGGTTTACCCATGTTGAACATCCCTCCCATCTCCCTCCCCTTGAGGTTGTTACTGAACCCTGGTTTGAGTTCCTTGAATCAAACAGCAAGTTCCATTTGTGTTTCTATATTTTTTTGCATCCAGCTTTCTTTAATCATTCAGGAATCACAGGAGGCTGTGATTTCTTTTGAAACCATTTTTATGGGGAGTATAATTTATATATGATAAAATGGCATCACTGACTCAATGGACATGGATTTGAGCAAACTCTGGGAGACAGTGGAGGACAGAGGAGCCTGGTGGGCTAGAATCCATGGGGTTGCAAAGAGTCGGATATGACTGAGGGATTGATTAAACAACAACAACAAAATTCACTCCTTTTAGGTGTATGATTCTATGCATTTTGACACTGAGAAGGCTGATCTCTAAGTGATGACAGAAGATTCCAGGAGGACAAGGAGACCCCACCTGAAGTTGAATGTGCAGTGGAGGGGCTTCCCAAGGAGGGACATCTCATGAGAGTCTTGTCCGGGAGTAGGTTATTTCAGGTGTAGGCGTGGGAGATGTCTGCCCTGGGATGGAGGGCGTTATCATCATGGACCCCAGTTTGAAATCTTGGTTTTCTTCACTTGATTCCTGAAACCCTTCCGCTTCTGCCACCCTATTCATTTCCACCATTTCCAGTGGGTGTGACTGAACTAACCATCCCAAGGGTCCTTCTCTCTTTCACAATAACACTTTCAAAACATGCTGAAGAAGATTTTGATTCTGTTAGAATCTGATGTTAAAACAATATTTCATTTCTCTGGTGAGAGGAAATCTATTGTTTGCCTACATCTGAACCTGCTGACCAATAAAAGGAAGACGGGCGCTCTCAAAACAAAAGGAGACAGCGCTGAACCCGGGCGCATGTTCTGAATAAGACAGACAGGCAGAGGCAGGCGTAGCCTGTGTTGTTTTATGAAGAAACGCCAAGAAAGTCAGCGATGTTTTCAGATGAGCTTGCTGTCTCCCACCGAGTCAGGACAACCATGGAGACGTGTTTTTCCATCTTTTCTGTGACCTCGATTTTCCTTGAAAGGATGACATAATGATTAACCCTGATTCAACACACAATCAGTATGAACTTAGGGGTCTTTTGCCCTCAGCTCTGTCCACACGGGAAGGTCACGCCCAGGAGCCTCAGGGAGGGCTGTGGCTGTGGGAGGGTTGTTGGGGCGCGCGGGGCACATCCTTACTTGCAGGTCCCTGAAATGTCTCATTTTGGGTCTTTACACTCTCCAGTGGGCTGCAAGGATATTCAGAATCAAGCACGAGGTGAATGAGCAGGGTCTGGGAAAACACACGAGCTGGGTGTCGTTAAAACGTGTTGGTGAAAGGGAAGAGAGGATGTCGGCCTGGTCAGTCCTTGGAAAACGTTGTCTTTTGATTTGAACTTGAAGACACAGGACCCTTGTTTTGGGGAGATTGTATGGAGGGGCGGGAGGCAGGCATATGGAGTGTCAGAGTGGAAACCAACTTGGTGTGGCCTGTCGTGTAGACGAGCCCAACATCAGGAGAGGAAACTTTCTGGTGTCATGAAAATATTCTGTATAGTGATGATGGCAGTGTCTCCACAAATGTGTGTTCTTCAGGACTTGTAGAAATAAAAGTTGGGGAGTGAGTTTTGGTGTATGTCAGCTGTACGGCGGTTTAAAGAAGAAATCACGGGCATTAACCCCCACCCACTGGGGTCTGCAGATACTAACACTCCTGGTCCCCCAGCAGCGGGCAAACGCCCCTCAGGCCTTAGGCTCTTCTTTCCAGCACCCAGGGGACCTGAGGCAGCTGGAAAGCCCCTCACCGGATGAGGACACTGGCTTCCCTGAGAGGAGGAAAGTGGCATCAGGAGCTGGTCTGAGTGGCTGCTTCAGCCAGAGACTCAGTCCCGGAGGCCTGTGACTCCCTGGTTGGGGGCTGGGTGCCCAGGCCCACAGCCCTGTGCGTACCCCCTGCAGCAGACAGATGGCTGGAGGGGCTGGGCCCTCCAGGACCGTCTCGGACACGAGGTCAGTCCCTTGCTTTGAACTGAAGACTCTTTCCTCTTCGGCAGGTTCCCCTTTGGTGTGACTAGATGTGGCAGTTGGGGTGGGAGTTGCTTCAGGCTGTGGTCTCCCTTCCTCTGTGGCTTCGCTGGGACGACGGAGGAGGGGGGAAGGAGGGGCCCTGCTCCGCCATTCTCTGAGGGGCCTGTGGGCAGGGCGAGTGGGGCTCTGAGGTGGAGTTTACACCTGAGGACATGCTTTGTCTCTGCTGCGTCACCCTCCCCACCTGCTGCTCTGCCCCATGCCTGAGATCCCAGCAGAATACATGTCTGGGGGAGAAGCAGCTCTTCCAAGTGAGCACATGTCACTTGAAAAGAACCCTTGCCACTTGCTGGAAAGCTTGCACTTGCCCTCAAGGCGCTCCAGATCTCAACACTTCTTTTTCTTTCCCTACTTATACATTTATACATCAAACATATGTTCGATGGTGCATATGCTACATTGTGGAGCACCAGTCCAGGCCAGCTCCCCTAGTCCAGTCCTCATACAAACTCCAGGGGGCCCTGCCAACACCCTATTTATAGCTTGAGGGTTATTTCTGGCTGGGCCTTGTGGTTTGTGGGATTTCAGTTCTCCAGCCATGGGACTAAACCCAGGCCATGGTAGTGAAAGCACTGAGTCCCAACTCCTAGGCCACCAGGGAACTCCTTGGAGGCTGTGTGGTGCCTGTGGCCATGTGACCGCCATGTCAGGCTGCGACATGACACCTGCACTCCTTCTTGGCCCTGAAGGATGCTTAGAATGCAGACTGTGTGTGTGTTGCCCGTGGGGACATGTAACTAAGTCTAGAAGTATCTGTGGTCTTCTCAAATGGTTTCAGTGGGTAAATGGATCACCCGACAGCTCTTAACGAGACCGACTCCTTGAGTGGCGCATTTGTACAGAGAATAGAATTTAACATTTCTAAGCTGACCTACTGCCCCCTTCCACTTTTCTCTCTGCATCCCACCTCTGCAGCCTCACTGTGGACCCCCTCCTCCTCGCCCACCTCATGCCACATCCTCTGCCAAGGCTCTTCCAGCACAAGGTCTTTATGCCCTTTGAGCCCTTTGTGCCCACCACCCAGACTGCCCTGCCCTGCACTCTGCCTGGGACCAACCCTGTCCTCCATCAGCCCAGTATGTGTCTGCTGGCCCAGTGGCCTCTCCAGCCCTGTCTCTCTGGGCTCCTCTTCCCCACTCCCACCACGGTTTCAGAGACAAATACAGTTTTGTGGCGGTCAGGAGGGGTTTATTGGTCGTATGATGTCTCCCCCACAAGAACTCAAGCTTCTCAAGGCAGGGGGTTGGTCACTGTGTCACCCCCACCTCCACCCCAAGACACGGAGCACATGCTTAATGAATATTTGCTGAACTGATCCAAAGGGTTTGGTCTGAGAACAACAACAAAAAAAAGCCATATGAGCTGTCAGATGGAATTCTGACTCTTCCAGCCTGGCCTCCTTCCCCAGGCTCCGTGAGCCCTGGAACACTACCCACAAACACACACCACACACCCTGCTGAGTCTGGGAGGCCTGGATGTCAACCACGTGAACAGAAGGCAGGGCTTACGGCCTGTTTCACAAGGGCCACCCACTCTGGTCTGAAGTGCTACGGACTTGTTTTTAGGGTTAACTGGCTTGTTCATATGGGGTCTTTTTAGACAGAGGCTGAGGTTTGACAACCTCAAGTTCAGATGAAGCCTGTAGGTGAGGAGGTGCTTCTCCCACGGGACAGAAAGTGAAGGGTCTCAGCAAGGTCGACATCTGCCCCATCAGTGTCCTCGGGTCCAAGATGCCCTGGTGATGGTTCTCGCCTCTGAGTCTTGAGCACTCGCTTTGGTTTTCTTGTGTTCTTGAAAAAATATCTCTCTTTAGAGGAAGCTATCCTGAAGCAATGAGCCTTTTTTATAAAAAAAGAAAGACACTTATATGATATTTATTTGGCCACACTGGGTGGCATTTAAGATCTTAGTTCCCTGACCAGTGATGGGAACCACGCTCCCTGCAGAGGAAGCACGGAGTCTTCCTTGGACTGCCAAGGAATGCCAAGCAATGAGCCTTTGAAAGTCTCAAATGGAAGCAGACCATTTGGAAAAAATAGAAGGCCGGGTAGTGAGGACAATAAGTAAGGTGTCACTCTCCCCTCCCCACCCCTAGCATGATTCATTGGCAACTGCTTTGCCCCCACTCATGGAGTTCTTTCTTCATATGTTTGAAACATATTATTGAATCAGGTTTTTTTGCTAGGCTTCCAACTACTGAGAGAAACTGCTGCTCTGGCCATCTCTGGAAGGTACGCACCTGGGACCACCCAACCCTCACCACCATCCCAGCCCCCCCACACACACACCCCAAAGCCATCTCCTTCATCCAGAACAGTGTGCTGAAATCTTGCATTTCCATGACACCAATTACTCAGATTAAAACTGAGAAATTCAGCAGGATCCAAATATGTAGAAATATTTGGATATTTGACTAAATCCAATTTTCTTCCAACTTCTGCTTTCTAAAAACTTTCAAACACTGCATATAAAAATCAGCCAGTTTCACCATCCCAGGAAGAGGGACTCAAGATATGCAAGTATTAAAAAGACAGTGTTTGTAATCTCCATGAGAAATGAGGATGATTTCGTACTGTATGAGACCTTGGTTTCTGAGCCACAAGGTGACTTTTGTGTTTGATTGTCTCTGAGCCCAGATAATGCCGAACCATTTGTTGAGGGACACAGGGCCAAGATTCTGGAGATGCCCCAAGAAGGACTGCTTCTTTAACTCAGCCCAACAGATACTCCTATAATGTATTTTAAAACACATAGGCATAAGTTCTGTGTATGAAGTTGTCATGGTTACAGAAGAAAAATAAATATTTGTGCACACAGACATAACACGAAGTCCTTCTACAGTGAAAACAATCTCTTCTGGAAAGACCTTCGAAAGTCAGCGATGAGCCAGAAGTATACAGAGTTAGTAATGGAGTAGGGGGCAGCCTTTAAACGTACCTCTTGACATCTGCACTTTTCATAAGCTTTGTTTCATAAGCATAAAATTAAAGGGCTGTGGGAGTGAGGTGAACTGACACAAAAACCAAGAGCACTGTTATTTATTTTCTACAAGTGATATCATAAGCAGGAGTTTTGCCTGTGTTCTAGTTTATCTCCAATAAATAAATAACTATGTACAAATGTGCTGAGTTTACAAAACAATAGAGGAAAACCTTCGCATTACAAAAGATACATTTACAAGATACATTTTTTCCCATACACTAAGCATTTCATTCCTAGCTTACTTGAACCAAAGACCCTGTGGAGCAATGTCTAAAGGTGTGTACCTAGGCTCTTCTACCAGAAAGCAAAGCTATAAAAGGAAAATTCCTCAGTTAATTCCTCAGTTTCTTGAATATAGGGCCTGACTTGGCCTGCTACTTATTACTCATATTTAATCTGTTCCAGAACGTTGGCAGCTGTCTGGAACAGCTCTCCTCAAATACACGGAGCAGACAGCCCCCTGCTGAACTTGTTAAAATGCTGATTCCTGTGCAGTAGGTGGGATGGCGCCTGAGGGCATTTCTAGCCAGCTTGCAGGGGCAGCTCCCACCTCCCGGACTGCGTTCTAAACGGCTGGGCTCCGAAAACTCTCCTCCAAAGTGGGAGAAATCCTGGAGCACCTGATCAGGAAGAGGCCCTACCCAGCCATACTGCAGCCTCCATCCCCAAGCTCCCAAATTCAAAAAACCAGTAGAGCTGGTTTTATTTGGGCCCACAAATGACAAGGATCAGGAGAGTCCAAATGGCCACTGGCATGAATTCTGCAGCTGAAACTTTCTTACACTATCTCCTGGGATGGGCTTCCATCTCCTCTCAATTCAGAGCAACCATTTTCAATATTTTCACAAATAGCTAATAATAATCATAGGAAAAGACACTGCATAAGAAGCTTAATGACGACTACTTTCCAAATCGAAACAGCAACAACAGTAAAACCCAGGTTCATTGTTTGAAAATAAAAATGAAAATCTTGGGTTGAATTCCTAGGTCAGTCTATCAACATGAGTCTAATAAATGCCCTTTATATTTTCACCTTTCTTAAAATTCTATTGCTCTGGAAGCCTGAAATCTCAGGATAAATGAGCAACTCTGGTGAAAGAACAGATTCTCAATCATTCTTATTTCTAGTGTTTTTCTTTCTCTTTCACATAGCAGACAGCTAACAGCAGAAAAATAGGGTCCAATAGAGACAGGGTGGCTCAGGTAGGTCATCCAAGTTCCTGGGAGGGGAAAGTTGGGAGAAATGAAAAGGATGAAATAGGGCTTAGCTTAATAAACACAAGAGGGCTGGAAAAACTTCACCAAGATAGTGTAAGGATCCCATAACAAATGGGAGCACATACATAAATAGAGCAGGAGGGAGAGGGGAGGGGAGGAAGGCGGGAGAGATACAAAGCAGGAGTTGGAGACACACAGGGTAGGGAAAAAAGCAGGAGAACAAAAAACAATGTTTAAAAAATAAATATCTGGGTCATTATCCTTGACTCAGCATCACTCATTAGTCCCCTGGAATGACGTCTGCCCTCAGGCTGCCAACCAAGAACACCCACCCCCACCCCCTGCCCCTTGCTGAAGGCACAGGACACTTTGGGACCTGTCACAATGAAGCAGTCATCCCTGCTCGCTTGTCTGATGACATCATGGAAGTGGCTGGGGCCAAACTTCCAACGGCCCCCTTCCTCCCCTCCATAGCCAAGTGCAGAAGCAGTGAAAGAAGAGGGGCGAGGGGTCTTCCGTTCTGACACCACCTAAGGTGCTTGGGGCATGGGAGTGGGAGAGAAAGGCTTCGGGGCTGGGAGGAGGGGAGGAAGTCCGGGTACCAGGCTTCTCAGAGTTTCTGAGGTGTCTGCTCAGTCTTCACCCGCTGCAGCACCAGCTCCTTGGCGGGGACCCCGCACTTGTACTCCAGCTCCTCCCTCGAGGCGTCCTGCTTCTTGCGCAGGTGGCAAAGGAGGGCCAAAAGAGCCACCACCAGAGACAGGCTTGCAATGGAGATGCCCACGAGCACGCCCGAGTGCAGGGGACCAGCAGGTGCCGGCGAGGGGCGTGCAGTGGCACCTGGAGTTGTGCTGTCTGGGGGCTCCCCAGAGCCGCCATAGTCCTCCAGGCTGCCCCGGTCCCCGTTCACCTGGATGGGGTCGCAGTCGGTGCCAGTCTGGCCAGAGAGGGCTGAGTCAGGCCCACAGATGCACTGGTAAGTGCCCGGGAGGTTGTGGCACTGGCCAGGGCAGATGCCGTTGTCACACTCGTTGATGTCCGTGCACACGGAGCCCTCGTCCAGGATATAGCCGTCGGGGCACCGGCAGACGGTCGGGTTGTGGGGGTCGCAGTCAGCGGGGCACGAAGTCTGGTTGCAGAACATTTGGCACTTGTGCGGGACGCCGGGGACGGGAGCGAAGCCCTCAGCGCAGATGCACTGGTGTTCGGACTGGCGCACTGGCTGGCACTGGTACTCGCAGTTATTGCCAAAGCACGGGTCCACCGGCTCCACGCACTCGCCGTCCACCAGGTCAAAGCCAGAGAAGCAGTGGCACTGGAAGCCGCCCTCAGTGTTGACGCAGCTGTGCGGGCACGGACTGGGTACCTGTGCACAGTCGTCCACGTCCTCACATCTGTGCTGGTCGGCGGCCAACTGGTACCCCGCCTCGCAGATGCACGTGTAGTTGCCGAGCCCGTGGAGGTGGCAGAAGTGCTCGCAGAGTTGGTGGCACGGGTGCTCGGCCGGCGGCCCGCAGGAGCGCCCGTCAGCCTGCAGGGTGGCGTCCGCCGGGCACAGGCAGTTCGAGGTCCCGGCGCTCGCATTGCACGCGTGCTGGCAGCCGCCGCGCTCGACACCGCAGGCCCAGGCGCCCGGAGCTTCCCTGCTCCAGCGCCCCTCGGTCTCCCCCGGCGGCGTCGCACACTCCAGCTCCACCCCGAGGGGAGCCACGGCCGCCGTGCTGCCCAGAGGCAGCGCCTGAAAGTCTGCGCCGCGGGCTCCAAAAGGGGTGCCATAGGTGATGGAGAGGCCCGCGGCCGCTGTGGCGCCAGGCTCCACAGCCAGCGGCCGGCAGGAGGCGGCGAAGTGGAACTCGCAGAGGAAGCCGTCGGCCTCCGCGTCGCACGGCCGCTCCTCCCAGGCTGGCTCTCCCAGTGCCAGCGGCCCGGCCGCCGCCGAGACGGCAACGCACAGCGGACCGCAGAGGCGAGCCCCTTCGTCGAGAGGCCGCGCCCACCTGCTGAAGCTGGTGCGGTTGTCGCCTGTCACCCACTGGAAGCCGCGCAAGGGCCCGGAGTGCTCTGGGTCGTGGCAGCCCGGCGGGCGCTGCAGGCCTATCCAGAGGCGCGGGCTGTCGCCACTCAGGAGCAGGGAGATGACATCTTCGGCCACCGAGGAGCGCACGGTCATCAGGTGGCCCTGCAGGCGCTCGCAGACTCGGCTGGCGGCGAGGAAAGTCGCGGGGCCCGGGAAGACGGCGAAGCAGTCGAGATCGACGCACTGGCCGCCGAGGGGCTGCGGCTCAGGGGGCGCCGGGAGCCCCAGGCCGGCGGGGGCCAGCACTCCGAGGAGCAGGACGCGCAGCATAGTGTCCGCACGCAGCGCACAGGGGCCCGGCCGGGACAGAGGGACGCGGGGAGCCCCGGCGACAGCTGCTCGCGTCTGTCTCCGACCCGGCGCGTCCGGCTGTGGCGAGGCAGTCTCTGACAGGCCACCGGGCTCGGGCCCGAGTTTATAAGTGAGCGGCCCCCCTCCCTGGACGTTCGGGAAAAGGAAGGAAGTGCCTGGTGGGAAGGGCTGATGCTGCGTTCTCGGATTGCTGGGTCCTCCGGACGCCCTGCGCCCGCCCTTGCGCCCGGGATCACCTCGCCCGGGGATGAGTAAATTCGGCCCTGCCAGCGAGGTCCTCGGGCGGGGCCGGCCGCGCAGGCTCCTGGGGTGCCCCTCCCCTCTGTCAAGGGGGACCCGCCTCGCCTCCAGACCCCACGCGCGCCTCCCTACGACGGGCTTAACACGCTACCCTCCTGAATTTCCTTGTCCTCTTTTCCTTCATTAATGTGTTGTTACTAACTAATTCAAGGAAAGCCTGGATTGCGGAGCTCTTGGAAGACAAGACTGGGTGAGGAGGGCTGAGAATGGGGCGGGGCGGTTCTGTAATACCTAGGACCTGCAGGGCTTCGAGAAGGTGCCCGCCACCCAGACGGTTTGAAGAGAGGCTGCCTAGGGCTTGGCCTTGCACACACACACAAAAACGCGCTCCCAAGGGGAGCTAGCTGACCTGATCCGCCAGGGTGCCTAGTTCAGGAGACCGAGGCGCTTGGAGACAGAGGGCATGGCTGGGGCTACTCTGCGCCAAGGAGAAGGATTGGCCTAACACCCGGACCCTGGGGGACCCACGAGTCCCTGAGCGCAAGCTGCTACAGCCAGATCTCATCTCTGCGTAAGAAAGTCGCGGAGACACTGTCAGGACCCAAGATCTCACCTTTCGGAAGTGGCGGCAGAATTCCTGCGGAGCCCTGTAGGGGAGCGAGTTAGCTTGAGTGGTCTGAGTTTGTCCAGCATCTCAGAGGAGCAGTGCAACTCGCACCCCAAAGGGACGCACTGGGTTGCCCTCGGGGGGAGGGTCTGTCTGTTGGGGGCTTTTCCCCAACAGATCAGATGAATGCAGGGACGCACATAGATGCCACTTGGTCTGCAAAGGATACGGACGAGGGGCGATTCAGAGCGCGTGCGGGGTGGGGAGCGCTGGGAGGAGGAGACTGGAATCTGTCACTTTTGCGACCTTATCCGCTTACTCACTTGTCAGGAATGCGGAGGGGTCAGTCCAAAGCCCAACCGAGAGTGGCAAATTTGTTTGTTTTTTTAACACCCTGTGCCATCCTCCGCTGCGGTCACTCACAGCGACACGCCAGGTGGCGGCGCTGTTGAACTCTAAACGAAGCCAAAGAAACTTGGCGACCTCCGAAGTTGGGCTAAAGCGTTCCTTCTGCAGAGTCCTCTTTCCGGGCAGGACTCGCGGATCCCCTTCTGACCAGGGGGTCAGGGCCTCCACGTCCAGCTGAGCCCAGAACTTGCTAAAGAGCAGGACAGAGTGGCGTCGTCACGTGCGGAAGACAGACACCTGCTGGCGGACGGACCGTACAGTCTACAGTGTTCAAGGGGGCGGGGCGAGGACACCCCGAAAGTGCAAGGGGGCGGGGGGAGGCACACTTGACTATCCCGCTACCCCCACGCCCCACACAAAGGGACACAGACATTTGAAGCTTCCTGGATTGGGCCAGACTGCACCTCTAAGAGGAGGAAGGAGAGAACGTCCTCCCCGCCCCCCACCTCCCAATCGGAGAGTCGCGCGGCCTGGGGTGGGTCCGGGAAGACGCTGGCCGGACATCCCACTGGCTTCGGGACCACGTCAGGGGCCACGACTCCGGGCACGGCCACCCTGGAGAGGTTGTCTCGGTGCAGCCGATGGGGGCGGGGCGGCGCTCCAGACAGGCTGCAACTCGCCGCTTTAGAGACCTCAAAGGTGGACGCCTCAGACAGGAAGGGAGGCAGGGTCAGCCACACCCTTTGTGCAGCTTTTACAGACGATTTCAGGACTGTGCTGGGGGAAGCCTTAAACAAAGGGTGGGGCCCTCTGAGCCCGCGCCAGCCCTTAAAGGAGTTGAGGGACATTTCAGCCTCAGGTCTGGCCCCCACCAGGGTGGGTCACTTCTTGGATGAGTTCTAGGTGATTTGCCCATAAATAGCCAAAGAGCTTTATTAAGTGTGGGAGGTAGCTTTTTTTCTTAAGAGACATTAAAAAAAAAAAAACTTTCTAACTCCAACGTGAACACCTGTTCTTAGACTTATTAGGTCCCCTAGGTCCCCTGATGCTTGGAACCCACTCCAGTATTCTTGCATGGGAAATCTCATGGACAGAGGAGCCTGGTGGGCTATGGCTACAGTCCGTGGGGTCGCAAGAGTCAGAAATGGCTGAGTGACTAAACCACCAACCCCACTCCCTGGTTCAGGTCCTGCTTGGCACTGTTTCTCTCCTGAGCATGTGGGCAGCTGTCCCTGCTCTGACTTAGAATTTAAGCCTCTGGGGTGGGGAGATGGGTGGAAATATACAATTCCAGGTGCTCAGGGCTTTCAGGCGTGAGATGCAGGGCTGATTCCCAATTGTTGGTGATAAAAGTGCCTCACTCATGGAAACGACTGTCACTAGCACTTGAGGATGTGGGGGAAGGAGGGATGTATAGCTTATGCAATACAATAGCCATAACTCCCTGTGGTTATTTAAACTAAAACTTATTAAAGTTAGAAATTCAGTTTCTCAGTCTCCCTAGTTACAGCAAGGGCTAGTGGGGCACTATAAATTAGACATTACTGAGAAGACACTTGATCATCACAGGAACTGCTTTTGGACCCTGCTGGTCCACACAAATGATCTCAAGGAAGATATTGGTGAGGGCACATGAGTATCCCTTCTAGGATTCCAAGTACACTATCTTACAATCATTGTTGTTTTCAAGATAATGGTTGTCAAAACTGTCATTAGAATCTAGAAGGGAAATGTCAAGAAGAGTGTAGAAACTGTTTTTGTTTTTGTTTAGTTGCTAAATCCTTGCTGACTCTTTGTAACCTCACAGACTGCAGCACACCAAGCTCCTCAGTCCTGCACTATCTGTCAGAGTTTGCTCAGATTCATGTCCATTGAGTCGGTGACGCTATCTAACCGTCTCATCCTCTGCTGCACCCTTCTCCTTTTGCCTTCAATCTTTCCCAGCATCAGGGTCTTTTCCAATGAGTCTGCTCTTCACATCAGGTAACCAAAGTTTTGAAGCTTGAGCTTCACCAACAGTCTTTCCAATGAATATTCAGGGTTGATTTCCTTTAAGATTGACTGATTTGATCTCTTTGGTACTTGACTAGTGAATACATTGGGCTTCCCTGATGACTCAGTGGTAAAGACTCCACTTGCCAATGCTGGAGATGTAGGTTCAATCCCTGGGTCAGGAAAACTCCCTGGAGAAGGAAATGGCAACCCACTCCAATATTCTTACCTGGAAAATTTCATGGATGGAGGAGCCAGGCAGGCTATAGTCCATGGAGTAACAAAAAGAGTCAGGCACAACTGAGCGACTGAACAGCAGTAAGTTAGTAGATCAATATTATGTTTAACCTAGATGTTAATTATAATAAT
Organism: Antilocapra americana; assembly: GCA_007570785.1. Lineage (NCBI taxonomy): Eukaryota > Metazoa > Chordata > Mammalia > Artiodactyla > Antilocapridae > Antilocapra > Antilocapra americana. Next base: position 1,701,419 of record ML663575.1, on the reverse strand, counting down.
TTAGATATTAAGACGAAAGACATTTAAAAGGTAAGAACATCATGTGTATAAGCCACAACAATATTAAAATCAAGACACAAAAATAAAGTCTCTGTGATGATGCAGCAACATATGATTCTAGAAGTGGAAATTAAATGCCTGGTGAGCAAATGTTATTCAATAAACAACAGCCTGGCACCTAGCAAGGTTCAGATTTTACTAAATTTTTGCTGTCAGACAGACTTTCTTCAAGAATCAAGATGAAAATTGACAGTCTTTTATTGGCTTATTTTTATTAAAAAAATATGTTGCATCTACCCAAACCCAATATTTGATAATAGTGAAAGACCAAAAGCTCTACCCCTAAGGTCAGAAACCAGACAAAGATGCCTGTTCCTACCATAGGGTGCTGGACATTCTAGCTAGATTCTATCCAGGGCAGTTCTGCATGGAAATGAAATAAAAGGCATCCAGATTGAAAAGGAAGACATAAAATTATCTCTTCATTGATCATATTGCCTTGCTTACATGTAGAAAATCCTAAGAAAACTGTGTGAAAACCATAAGACCTAATAAACAAGTTCAGCCTTACAGGAAATAAAATCAATACTTAGGACCCATTTGCATTTCTATATAGTAACAATGCACAAATTTAAAATGAAATTAGAAAACAATTTCATTTACAATAGCATTACAAAGAATGAATTACTTACGAATAAATTTAACAGAAGAAGTGCAAAATACATACTCTGACAACTACAAACAATGTTTAAAGACATTTTAAAAGACCTAAATAAAGGAAGGACATTTTATGTTTATGGATTGGAAGATTTAATATGGTTAAGCTGACAAAACTCCCAAAATTCATGTACAGAGTCAGTACAATCTCTATTAAAATATCTGCTGATTTTTCTACAGAAATTGTCATGCTGATCCTAAAATTCACAAGGAAATTCAAGGGGCTCTGAAAAACCAAAATAATCTTGGAGAAGAGAAACAAGATAGGAGGACTCACACTTTTTTATTTCAAATTTTACTGCAAAGCTACAGTAATCAAAACAGTGTGGTTCTAGCTTTAGAAAAGACCTAATCAGTGTCTTTGGCATAGAATTGAGTCCAACAATAAATCCTTTGAATATATATAGTTGGCCAATAAGCACATGAAAAGATGATCAGTAGGAAAAATTTTCATATTTAATCAATTTAGTCAATTTTTACAAGGGTGGCAAGACAGTTAAATGGAGGAAACAATAGTCTTTTTTACTATAGGTATCCCAGTGGGAGTGAACTGGTATCTCACTGTGGTTTGATTTACATTTCCCGCCAATGACATTGAACATCTATCTTTTCATGTGCTTATTGGCCATTTGTATGTCTTTAGATGAATATCTATTCAGATTCTTTTTTTAATTTTTTAATTGAAGGATAAGTGTTTTACAGAATTTTGTTGTTTTCTGTCAAACCTCAACCTCAATCAACCGTAAGTGTACATATATCTCCTCCCTTTTGAACCTCCCTCCCATCTCCCTCACATCCCACCCCTCCAGGCTGATACAGAGCTCCTGTTTGAGTTTCCTGAGCCATATAGCAAATTCCCATTGGCTATCTATTTTACACATGGTAATGTAAGTTTCCATGTTACTCTCTCCATACATCTCACCTTCTCCTCCCCTCTCCCCAAGTCCATAAGTCTATTCTCTATGTCTGTTTCTCCACTGCTGCCCTGTAAATAGATTCTTCTGTACCATTTTTCTAGATTCCATATATAATTGTTAGAATATACTATTTATCTTTTTCTTTCCAACTTACCTCACTCTGTATAATAGGTTCTAGGTTCATCCACTTCATTAGAACTGACTCAAATGTGTTCTTTTTATGGCTGAGTAATATTCAATTGTGTATATGTACCACAACTTCCTTATCCATTCATCCAGATAAAGGGGATAAGGATATCCCCCTTATCCAGTCCTCGGGGGTCTGAGAACAGACCTGCAGGATGCTTTGGTAGCCACCGCGCTCCCCCGCCAGGTGATGGAGTGAGACCATCTGGAAATTGGGCAGACCAGGGCCCTGGGGAGTGAAGAAGTCACAGAGAGCAGCTGTTAGGAGAGAGCTCTACTCAGGGTCAGGGGCTGCCACCACCAAATCCTTCCTTCATAAATCCCACTCCAAGTCACAGGCCCGGGGTACCCAGGGTTCTGTCAAGCCCTGTGGAAAGGGGGATGGGAGCAGCTCCCCATTGGGAGCTCCTGACCTCACTCACCTGCTCCCAGAGCCAGCCCACCCACAGAGGGAGGGGGAAGCATTCACTTACACCCAAACCGCTGGGAATGCTCTTCAGACTGGGAATAATTCTGAAGCCAGATCTAAGAGAAGTGCTGGCAAAGGCTTCTCTTTAGAGTTTATTCTCCTTGGAAGGGATTTCAGGGACATTCAGCAAGACCCATCCTTCTGGGGTCCCTTACAACACCCCTCCCAGGAAAGAGGACCTACCTACCTCATGTTCCAACAGGTGATGAGGACAGAAGCTTCCTCCTCGGAGCTGGATGCCACTTTTATGTTTCTGGTGGCCAGCTGGCCACTGAAGAACTTGGAATCAACAGATGCATGGGAAAATCCTGGCAGCATCAGCCATGATGCACAATTAAAACTCCAGCTGGTCCTACTGCAGCCGGGATAAATACGCACAGCTGGTAACAAGAAAATCCAGAACTTGAAATACACCACAGAGACAATTTATGGCTGTTTTCTTCCAGTACTTACTCTTCTGCTGTCTTCCCGTGGTCTTGAGCTTGGACAAGATTTTTGTATTTTATCTAAAAGTCGTGTTTCATGGTGAATTAAGCAGTCTCTGAATCTGGCGAAAATCATGATTGAAAAAAATATCTATTTGGCTTCTTGTTTCCCAGAAACTTTTCACCGCTGTTTCCATTTCTGGCCCAACATCTTTCCAAAGAGTTGAGAATGTCATTTAAATGAGTCAGTCCCCAGAGCTCAGTGGAAGTGACAAAAATGTGGACTGAACATCCATGCATCGTCAGCTCTGGTTGACTGAGGGGCAGCTGGGGTCAGAAACAGGCAGAGGGAAAGGAAGGAATCTACTAGCCAAGCAGTCGCCTTGCTCCCCAATACGAGGTCCCAGACCAGCAACCTTGTCTGAGGACTGCTTCCAACCTGCCGTCTCTGATGGGCCCACCCTGTGCTTCCTGAATCAGGATCTGCCTTTGATAAGACCCTCGCCTGGAGGCGTGGGGGGCACACACTCCCCCAGCTGAATGGTTGTGCTGGAGAAGGACTTAGTCAGGCAGCAGAATGACCTCACTGAGACCTTGCAATAAAACAGCCTCTTCCCTGCCCACCCCCCACAGAGGTTCACTGACCCTCTCTAGTTTGTGGAAAGGAGCCCTGAGACCAGCAACATCAGTGTTATGTCTTATCTCTGCAAACACCATTCATCACCTCAGACTTGTCAGAAAGGCAGATTCCTCAGCCCAGCGCAGACCTCCTGAGTCAGAAGCTCCAGGGCTTGGGCCCAGACATCTGAGTCTATTTGGTTCCTTCACTGTAATTGGATTACTATTTCATGCAGCTGATGACCTGCCCAGTTGGCACAAATGTGAATAAATTAAAGTATAGTTTCCTGGGTTGCCATCTCTCTGGTCTAATTTACTGAAACTTAAAAGCTGATTTCTATTTTTAGTCAAATATCATCATTAAATAGTACCTTCTATATGTTCACAAGGTCACATCCCTCAAACCAGAGGTCAACAAAAGGGACAGACAGTCAATATTTTATCACAATGGTGGGCACATAAGATGAACTTGAACAAGCCCAACTGCTCTTAGCTCTGTTTCTATGATAGATAAACTCCCTGAGACTCAACTTCTCTTCTCAAAATGAGGAAAAGAGTCACATCCTAGGGTTAGATGACAAAATCTGGATCCTGGGATGAATCTCTGAGTCTGCTTCATGGACACTCAGGATGGGCAGGGGAATCAGGCAGATCCATGGGGCAAATATTGAGTATTTGTTCCATGAAACAGCTGCTGCTATGTATGCTGCTGTCAGTAATCACACTGTTGTTTATACCGATATCCAAGTCTCACGGGCCAAAAGATTTTGTGACGATCCATGGCCCTCAAAACTTCAAGCTCATGAGGACATATAATCACCTTAAAAAACATACACACCAAGGTCATACACAACTAATGGACTCCTCTTTAACATTAACTTAAATTAACAGTGTCAACAATAAATAGAGAAACTGAGGCATGGGAAAAAATAAAATTACTTTGTCAAATCTCATTCATTTAGATGAAATAGAGGCGCATGTATTTGTCTTGCTAGGTAAGGAAGGCAAGTGGGTCATAAAATGTGGAAAGTCTGAATCAGAGAAGGTTTAGGGCCACAAGGCAGACCCTCTTGGTTGGCTGACTCCTCCCCCATCCACAACCCTTCACAACCCTGCTCTCTAATGACCCTCCCAGTGCTCAGCCTATGTTGTTCAATTTTGGCCAACACAATATTTTTAAAAACTGCTTAGAGGGCTATCTGGAGGATCCTTCAAGGAAGACAAACATAGGATCTGTTTCTGGTAAAAAAAAAAAAAAAATTCTGGAAAAATAGGAAAAACAACTATTTGAAGGCACTGAGTAGGGACGAGCCTCAGACAGAAACTGGAAGGATTTATCCCTTCAAAGAAGGAAACCATTTTGGGTGAGATTCATATTTATTCATATTTTATCCCAAGCACACTCTCAATTTATGAGGCGTGGGGCAATTAAGACCCCTTAAGAGAATGAAAAGATAGCCATGGACTTGGAGAGTATCTTTGTGAAACATAAATTGATCAAAGACTGATACCTAAAATATGCTAAGGAACTCTTAAAATTCAACTGTAAGAAAACAACCCGATTTTATTTTTTTCTCTTATTTTAATTGTAGGCTAATTACTTTACAATAGTGCAGTGGTTTCTGCCATACATTGACATGAATCAGTCAAGGGTGTGCATGTGTTCTCCATTCTGAACCCTCCTCCCACCTCCCTCCCCATCCCATCCCTCAGGGTCACCCCAGTGCAGCAGCCCTGAGCCCCTTATCTCATGCATCGAACCTGGACTGGAGATCTGCTTCACATATGATAATATACATGTTTCAATGCTATGCTTTCAAATCATCCCACCCTTGCCCTCTCCCACAGAGTCCAAAAGACTGTTCTATACATCTGGGTCTCTTTTCCTGTCTCGCACATAAGGTCATCGTTACCGTCTTTCTAAATTCCATATATATGTGTTAGTATACTGTATTGGTGTTTTTCTTTCTGACTTACTTCACTTTGTATAATAGGCTCTGGTTTCATCCACTGCATTAGAATGGATTCAAATGTATTCTTTTTAATGGCTGAGTAATATTCCATTGTGTATATGTACCACAGCTTTCTTATCCATTCATCTGCCAGTGGACATCTAGGTTGCTTCCATATTCTGGCTATTATAAACAGTGCTGCGATGAACATTGGGGTACACGTGTCTCTTTCAATTCTGATTTCCTCAGTGTATATGCCCAGCAGTACAACCCAATTTTAAAACGGACAAAAGACCTTAACAGACACCTCACCAAAGAAGATGCACAGATGGCAAGTAAGCATTTGAAAACATGCTCCACTTCATGTCATCAGGGAAATTCAAATTAAACCAACAATAAAATATTGCTACACACCTATTGCAATGGTCAAAATCCAGAAAGCTGACAATATTAAACATTGGGGAGGTTGTGGGGCAGCAGAAACACTCACTCATTGCTGACGGAAATACAAAATGGTTTGGTCACATTGGAGGACAGTTTGTAAATTTCTTACAACACCAAACACACTCATACAGTATTCACAGTCTTAGGTATTCACAGTAATGAATAAAAACTTATGTCCACACAAACACATGAATGTTCATAGCAATTTTATTGATAATTGCCAAAACTTGGAAACAACCAAAATATCCTCCAATAGGTAAATGGATAAACAAACTGTGGTCCATCCAGACAATGGAATATTATCAAAACTAAAAAGAAATGAGCTCTTGAGCCATGAAAAGACATGGAGGAAACTTAAATGTTTCCTACGCCAATCAGAAAATGCTACAGGCTATATGATGCCAAATGTATGACATTCTAGAAAAGGCAAAACTACAGAGACTGTGAAATGTCAGTGGTTGCCAGGATTTGGGGAGAGGGGATGAGGTGAACAGGTGGAGCACAGGGAAACTGTTCTGTGTGATACATGCAATGGTGGATAGTTTTCAAAACCCATAGAATGGGGACTTCCTGGTGGTCCAGTGGCTAAGATTCTGTATCTCTACTGCAAAGGGCCAGGGTTTAATCTCTGGGCAGGGAAACTAGATCTCACATGTTGCAACTAAGACCCAGTGCAGCCAGATACATCTATCTATCTATCTATCTATCTATCTATCTATCTATCTATCTATCTATCTATCTATCTATCATCTATCTATCTATCTATCTATCATCTATCTATCTATCTATCTATACACACACACCCATGTGCAGGGCTTCCCTGATGGCTCAGATGGTCAGGAGTGCACCTGCAATGCAAGAGACCCAGATTTGATCCCTGAGTTGGGAAGATCCCCTGGAGAAGGAAATGGCAACCCACTCTAGCATTCTTGCCTTGGAAAGTCCATGGACAGAGGAGCCTGACACATTACCATCCATGGAGTCACAAAAGAGTCAGATAAGACTGAGCAACTGATACAAGGTACAGTACAAAAGTGAACCTAAATGTAAACTATGGACTTTATTTAATAATAATGTGTCAATAAGGCTCACACATTGTACCCCATGTGCCACACCAAAGCCCAGTCTTAGTAATAGGAAATTGTAAAATATTGAGAAGTTATAAGGGAACTCTCTATACTTTCAACTCAATTCTTTTGCAAACCTAAAATTGCTCAAAAAATCTAATAATGAAAAATAATACTTGATTAACCCAAAATAAAACAAGAAAAAGGCATCAGAAGTAAAAAAATATAAAATGTAGGCAAGGCATAAATCAAGTAACCCAAGAGGCTTGAACCTGATAAACTCTGATTTTCTCCATTTGAATTCCTAGAACAGGTGAAAGGACTGAATATGGATGGGAAGTGAAGCAGTGTTGATCTACAGGGTGGGAACAGACTGAGAGGAACATAGGAGACCCACTGGGTAGTGGAAGGTCTTCCTGATTGAAGCACTAGTTATGGGGTCTGTACTCTTATCACAACTCAGCACCTGTGGCCAAGACTGTGAGCATCATGAATTGGGGTTGGTGCCTTTCTCTGCCTATAAATGAGAAAAAAATAATTTTTTTTAATATGTGGTAAGCATGAGGATGAAAGTCACAGGCTGGCAATGAAGGACCAAAAAGACAGAAGGCGGCCTGATATTTCCCATCTCTGGACCCATCATCATATGAGAAAATAAACATTATGTTAATCAAGCATTATTATGGGCAGACGAGATGAATTCACCACTGAATACTACAAGTTCACTTAACATAAAAGCAGAAGGAGAATAAAATACCAGAATAGATATTGAAAAATACTGATTCTTTTGCATTCATGTGAGTATCATTTCTGGTTCCTGTCTGTTCTACACAAATGGATCTAAACACTGGGATAAGCCCCTGAAGATGAATTTGGTAGGCTACATAGCTTAGCTAAAAATCTCGTATGAACCTCATTTCCCCAATAAAACTTTATTCATTCATTCATTTTGGTTTGTTTTCTTGCTTGTTAAGCTAATGCATGAGTTGATTCCAGACCTTGTGACTAAACTTTTGAAATAACAAGGCCCAAATGAATCATCTTTTCCTATGCTCAAAAAAGAAAAAAAAAAAAGCCTCATGTTGAAGATCACTTGGCACATAACTGAAGTTAACAGAGAGCATTCCATTTCAGCCACAAATCAGTAAGCACCAAATCCAGTCTCCAAGCATCAAAGTCATTCTGGGCATCTGGTCCCCTCTGAAAAAGCCTCTTAAAGAAAGGTCATGATATTACTGCTGACACCAGCACCTGCAGTGCCCAGGAGATTTTCCAAGGTTGTTTTTACTTATGAATTTAAATAGCATGAAAGATTGTTTCTCTAGTAAAAGATGCTTCCCTAAAAGGACAGGACTTGAAGACAAAGGATAGGGTTTGACTGTGGCCATTGCTCGGAGGGAAATGCAGTTAGATAACTTGAAGGTAAGGGGATAAAAGAAGAAACAGGATACTGTGAACTTGAAAAGAGAACACCCAGCAAGATGTTGGGCGGTGGTAGTGGGGGTGGAGCAAGTGGGGGCTGGCAAAGACCACTTCTTCGTCATGTATATGCCTCTTGTGATGGAGGCCAGATAAATGAATGGGATTCATGATTCCTGAACTGCCCTGGAGGGAGGTAGAGAGAAGACTGGGAACAGAAGTTGTGTCCAGGTCCAAGCTCGTGAATACACCTCCTGTGAATACCTGTGGCCAAGACTGTGAGCATCATGATTTCATTGCCCTTGAGTAGATGTCTAAAAGCAGAATTTCCAGGTCATGTGTGTGTACGTTTAACTTTTTAAGAAACTAGTCTGCTGTCTTTGACAAAGTGGCACCTCTGGCATTCCCGTCACTGTGTACAGGGGGTGCAATGGAGCAGCAGTCTCTGCCAGCAGGATGCAGCCACACCTCCGCCTTCAGGACACACAGAGGTGCCACTGAGACCAAGACAGGGGCAAGAGGCCCCTGTGGGGTCAGTGAGGCCGCAGGCATGTCCCACCCTCAGATCACGATGGGCCTCAGGTTCACAAGCTCTTAGGGGATGGCAGAGAACTTTTGAGGGGTACTTGTGTGCATGCGTGTGTGTGTGTGTTTGTGTGTGGTATACATGCACTCATGAGTGCCTGGGAGAATACACAAGTTCAAGAACACAGAGGTGCTCACTTGGACATAATGTTATTATTAGAAATACCCATCATTGCTCAGTGCTCCACCTTCCTGTCTCACATAGGATGAAAGCCAGCCTGTCTCCTCGGGGCTCTGCTGGTTGATACCCTTGAAGTTAGCCAGAGGTGGTGAGACCTAGCAATCCAGGTGAGGCTGCAGGGTTTCACAGCCCTACGTCACTGCTTGTCAGCTGCGACCGTGGGCAAATTTCCCAGTTTGTCTGTGTTTCCACTTCCTTACCTGTCAAGTGGGGAGAGTAATTCTGCCTGTTTCCCAATAAATTAGTTGCACTCTTTATCTGATACTAGTAAAACTTTGGTAAATTTTCCTGTCATGTTGCTTTAATAACATGTCCCAAGAAATGAGCTATTCAGGTGGCCTTCTGTTGGCCACACTTGAGATCCAGTTGTGTGTAAAACTGTGTGTGAGGTTCGCCTTTCCCTGAGTGTCTCCCAGCCTCACGGTAAGACAGACGTGGAGCCACTGAGCTGTCACGCCAAGAACAAAGGGACGGGGGCCATTAAAGAAATCTGGAAAGAGAGCTCTCTTCTCAAGGTCCCAGCTGCCTCCTGAAGAAATCACCTGTGACGTGTGGAGGAAGGAAGGGCTGTTTCTGCTCGGTGTGGGGGACTATGAGGACTGGCAGGGATTCACCCAGACCATTCACCAGAGACTGTGCCTGTGCTCAGGTCAACTTCCATCCTCCCGTGTCTGCATCTCTGTACCTGAAGGCTTCCCCAATCCCAGAGTGGAGCCTCTCTGGAAGTACCAGAAATTACGTATCCCCCTGCAGCAGCCCCATCCATGACAGATGGAAGTCGGCGTATCAGTACCCCGGCTCCCTCGGCCCTCGGGGGAAATGACATTTCCTAACGTTTCCACAGTTGCATCACCTCCCCATGACCCTACCACTAATGTCCATCCTTCCCATTAAACTACTTCAATGGAATCCTTGTCTCCAGGTCTGCTTCTGGAGCAAAAGGAGCCTGGAGAAGAGATGGACAAGACAGCACTGGTCCAAGAGCAATAGGGACATCCTGAGTATGGGCAGTGCCCTGTGCAGGAGGAGTGGCCTGGGGTGAGAAGCTGTTAAAGACAAAGGCCGTGGACAATATCAGAGATTCAAATAGGACCCCCATTGTCTCCCCCTACCTGTCATTCTGCCCCAAGACCCCAGGGCAGCCAAGTATCAGACACACAGTTATTGAGCGCCACCATGTGCCAGACCCAGGGAGCATCAGGGACAAGGGACCAGGGTCCAGACAACAACAACAAAAGTTGCCCTAGAGGTGCTTACATATATGTAAGGACAAGCAATAAGTCAATAAATCTTCACCACAGGAAGACATGATACACCATGTTAGAAGGTGACCAGTGCTTTGGGCAGGACAGGGGAGGCTGGAGAGAAAGTGGTTTCACAGTCACCTCGAGAGACGTGGAAGGAGAGAAGCAGGGGAAAGTCAGGAGACTCGGAAAGGAGGCCCATCCAAAATCACTTCTAGAATAAGAGAGTCAAGAGAGTGGCCAGGAGGGCCTACTCCCGATAATGAGACAAGAGAACCACACCCAAACAGATAGGGCTGATTTCTTCCAGGGGGACCCCAGACCAGCAGCAGCAGTCTCCCCCAGAAATCTGTTAGAAATGCAGAGTCTCAGGCTCCAACCTAGACTTGCCCCTCTGAGCAGAGGCCCTGTGGGGGCTCCAGGCTCCTGAGATGGAGAGAGAGGGCCCAGAGCAGGGCAGAAAGGGAACACAGAGTGAGAGGAACATAAAGGCTGAAAACAAAGATATTTTAATAGAAATCGTTTGTATTCATTAAATGTCACAAATTAGAGAAGTGTATCAGTTTGGAGATTTAGACAGAATTTAATTGGAGGTGAAGATGTCCAGAAGGTTGCATTTCATGTTGGTAAAGAAAGGGACAATGCCAAATGCACATCAATCACCCAATCGTGCAGCTTCACTGGTGGCTCAGCTGGTAAAGAGTCTATCTGCCTGCAATGCAGGAAACCTGGGTTCAATCCCCGGGTCGGAAAGATACCCTGGAGGAGGGCACAGCAATCCACGTTAGTATTCTTGCCTGAAAAATCCCATGGACAGAGGAGCCTGGTGGGCTACAGTTCATGGGGCCATGAGTCAGACACGACTGAGTGACTAAGCCACCAAGGAGAAGACAGAACTGATTGAAATGCAGGGAGTGACAAAACTGATCCCCATGGGAGATGATGAGAAAGAGGATGGACAAGCTGATGTGATGGGCATACAGGACTGCACGCGCTCCCCACCTCCAGTGCACACACAAAAACCTTAACCATGACCGTGAGGGTGGTACTGGGACAGGCAGGGCACCATGCTCTAGTTCAGAGATGATGGGTTTGACAAGTGAAACAGTTAGGTTTGGGACTTAATCCTTTAGGGAAAGGAAGATTATGGTGAAAGAAGGTAAAGGCATAATTATTTCCTTCCACCTCATAAGTCTTATTATTTTCACTGGATATTTGAACACAGAAGGAGCTCAAGAGAGCAGATGTCATGGACCCACCTTAAGCCTTTATGATACCAGTGATGAGGACAAGCATGAAACTCAGAGGGGACGAGGTAACAGTGCTTTTCAGGGAAGGATGACAAGAGCCTGATGAGGAGGGTGTTGATCCTCCACGGGGGTCAGCAGGAAAGAGCCTGGCTGTTCCGCCATGTGACCCAGAAGGAAAGAGATGGTGTGGAGAGAAAACAGCCCTGTGTGGTCTCCAACTGAAAGCCAAGATGTGCTATTGGGGCCCAGTGACCTTCACTTTGACCTTCATCCAGGCATCCCCCACCCCTTTCCCTCCCTCTCTCTCCTTCCCTTCTTCCCTCTCTGTTTATGCTCCATCCCTCCCTTCCTTCCCTCCACGCAGCTGATGGATTTTAACCAAAAGGGAGGACCAGCATCAATGGGTGACAAAACTCAAACAAAAAGCCCAGCAAATAGTACCCGGGGCAGCAGCTCTTGGGGAGATCTGGCTGCCAGCTCCAGAGGCTCAGGCAGAGTGTGCTCCCTGCTGTGAAGAGAAGAGCCTCAGGTCAAGTTCATGGGAGAGACTGTTGACTTGGGGGCTTATCCTCCAACTTGACCTTCACCACTCCTGGCCTTTATTTCTTCTGAAAACAATGATCCAGGGTGTAAAAGAGATGAGACACTTTTCTTTTTTAAGCAGCTGTTAAGTCACAATATACTTCAAGGTGAGACTGAGCTCAGGCTTTTTAGTTTGGGGTTTATTGTCTCTTCCTCCTCATACTGAATAGATTGAGGAGTCAGCTCAATGGACTCTTTGACTCCATGTTAAAGCCATGGAAGATACATGATGTGTATGTGGCTCTTTCATGTTAATCTATGGGTTTTCTGTCACAGATGTATTTGTTTTGCACAATAGTTTTAATTCCATATACATTCTTGTGTGTGTGAATGAATCATATTCAAAAAATTTGTTAGCATTTACATCACTCTAAGTCATTAAGAGGAATTGGTGCTAAAATGTGGCATTTTTGTTCATGGGCTTTTCCTATAAATCCAAGCCAGGAAACCCTGGCCTCAAGGTTTTTCAATATGAAACAGAAGATGTTAGGATTGTATGTATTTGTGTGTTTCTTTGTGTGTAAGGTGCTTTTCTGTGTGTGTGTGTGTGTGTTGTGTGTCTGTGTGTGTCTGTGTATGTTGAGGAGGAGGCAGCCACAGTTCTTCATATTAAGATATTATTTCCAAATGGGTTTTGTTAGTGACTAGACAGCTCAAGAATCAGTTTTATTGAGCCCTGGTAATGACTGTTTGTCACAAGTGTCCAGGCCATTAGCATCACCGGAAAGCCCTTGATCCTCCATAAGCCCTGTTTTTACAAAGTCCTGTCTGGAAAGCAAGTCGACTGGGAATCAGCTAGAATCTGCTACTCCAGCCTCCAGTCACGGTGAGGTTTATGTGGCAGAACAATGAGCGAGCAGTCGGCCTGTCCAATTAGTTAAATATACTGGAAAAGGTTTGGTGCCCAAGTGGTCATAAATGCTTCTGTGATCATTACAGAATGGTGTTTGCAAATCACATCCATTAGACACGTTTAATCCTGCACCAGGCATCACCTACACAACTAGAACAATGCAGGGAATAGGACAGCGGAGATGGAGGGATGCAGCAGGGCTCAGGGTCGGAGGGCAGAGTCTAGAAGCACGGATCTGGGCCTAGGAGCCTCCCTGCCATGTCCTCCCCCGACCTCGGTGCCCTGAGGCCAGTGTCACCTCCAGTGAGTAAAGAGGCAGGTCGTCAAGGTATCTTTGACAACAGACACGGATACCTTTGAGTGTAGTTCCTGCTGTGTATTTTGAGCTGTTGTGAAGCATATTAAAATATTAAAACAGAATGACAGCAATGTATTCCAGAGTTTATTAGGATGAGTGGGTAACAAAGCACAAAGGATGACAACCCACTTCCAAGGCTGCCCAGAGGGGCCACTCAGCTTTTCAGAGGCCTGAGGGCAGCTCAGTGTCCAGCCCTCCCTCCCCCAGCCGGGGATGAAAAGACCCTGTCTGGAAAGCCTATGATTCCAGCGTCAGTGGAACAAACTTCATATACACACATTCAAAGAGACTTACATGTTCTCTTCTAGCACTCAGGGAGGGACTGTTGATGTGTACAATCACATCGAATATCCGTCATGCAAGACCTCACCTATGATCTAACTCTAGCTTAAGCCAAATATGCAAAAAGAGCTTCAGGCCAGGGGGAGGGTGGGCAAATTCTGCTGAAAGGAAACACTTGCCCCCTTGCAGATAAGAGGAACAATGAAAGAAAGGAATTCCAGAGTTTCTTCCTAAAACCAAAGGGTGTTATCTCCATGAACAGACCAAAATACACTTCATTTTGTTAAAAAAAAAAAAAATTTCAGTGAGTTTTACTCCCAGAATCTGGAACAAACTGAAGTACTTGATTATTGAACACGTGGAGAGTTTGATCATCCTCTTTTTCTTGGCTGACAGGCTCCAAAAACCATACAGATTTAAGCCTTGGGTTTTGCAGCCAGAGAGGGACAGATGTTTTCAGGGATTGTCTGTCTCTGATTTCCATGCTAACCCTATTGTTTTCAGCGGTGGAAATATGTAGGGGACATTACACCATTTTGCAGCTGCTGGAAAGCAATCCTTTCCTGTTTTCCTGATTTAGACAATGGAGAAGCTAAGAAGAAAAATGATAGGAAAAGGCTTTCCTCTATTTGTTTTTTAAAAAACTGCATTATTTTGAATTTGGTACCTTTTTCAGAGTCAACTCTCATCTCTGTTCTCTTAGTTTTTTTTAGAAATCTATATGGGAAAGGCAGTAGGAATAAAAGTAGCTAATGATCAAATCCACATCTTCCAGAGGTTGATCAAGGGTAAGATCCAGGCCCTGCACACTGTGTTCAAACACAGCTCACAGCCAGAACATAAAAGACGCAGCTACACACACGTGGGTGGAAGAAAGAGGTTCACTCCCACCTCTGCTCCTCTTGAAGGCTGCACGGAAGCACACATAGTTTTTTCTTTCACTTTTCACCTGATCATGGGAAAAGATGTGAGGACTAACCTTTTGGAGAGGCTGCTAGTCTATTGGCAATGGGCACTCAGGCTTGAGATGGCCTTACCCGGCCTAGTGGTCACCGCAAGCTGAGTCCCTCCTGGCTTCAGGCCAGAGCTGGTGAGTTCACCCCTAGTGACTCTGGGGACAGGGGACAGACACTAAAGTGACACCAGCAAGGTTATTTCTGACTCAAGGCCACCCATCAGAGCAGTCCATCATACAAAGGACACACCCCAGGTCCTCCACACCCAAGGTGAATTTGGAGAATGACCCACCCTTAGCTGTCTACACTCCGCTTCCCCAGGGGACTGTCCTCCTGCTTCAGCCCCTCCAAATGGCCAACAAGAGAGAAGAGCAGTGATTGCAGAGACTGTCCCTGAAATTCAGGAGAAAGCCTGTTTGAGGACACGTCCTCCCTTTAAATTATCGGCATCACTCACGTGGTGAGTTTGTCCCAAACATAGAATTATTGAGCCACAACAGAAGCTCAAGTTGTCTTTGAATGTGTTGCTAAGTGGAGCCTCTCCTTGACCCCTGCACCCAGCTTGCTCTGCCACTCAGCAGGTCAGGGGGTCAGGACAGAACAGTGCCTGGTCGGTCCCATCCAGCCCACCGCTGGGGGAGTCCTCACGTGGCAGAACCTACCTCTCCCCGCGCTCCATCTGTCCATTTACCTGGCTGTCATGATTGAGCCACCTGGCTTCTGGATAAATAGATCCTTTCTCCATTGGCCTCAAGCTCCCAAAACAAGGATTCAAACCCCTGGATCAAAGCAGGTTCAATGGGAGAAGGAAGCATCCATCAGACGCTTTTCATCAGTCACGGCCCGAGGTCATCCAGCAAGGTGGCTACTGTGAGGGCGGGTCCTCAGCAGAGGGGCCGACTCTGACAGAGCAGGTTTGGAGAAGCTGTTACTTATCCACCCATTTCTCCCCATGGGGGTGCTCAGTGGTGGGGGAAAGGGCGTGCAGTGGGCAGCCTGGGTTGGGAATGTCCCTCTCACCCCAGTGACCAGGTTGACTTCTGTAAAGGCCTAGAGCGAAGCATTTCTGTAAGTGCAGATACCAGCCAGCAGCACACACAGCCACAAATGGCCCACAGTCTGCCCCACACATCACGGTGCCCAGGGACCCTGAGCAAAGGGGCACAGCATTCCACCCCTGGAGCATCAAAGCCCAGTGTTTCAAGTGGATACTGCAGATTATTGGGTGCCTTTCAGAAGCAGACACTCCAAACCCTGTGCTGGGCTCCCTCAGACCTCCATCTTTCCTTCCTTCCTTCCTCCAACCCCTTCCAGTTTTCCATTTTTTTTTTTTCATGTGAGCTATAGCACCTTCATTTCAAAATTGGCAAAAGGCACCTACTTGGCTCTGAAGGCCAAGCACATGGGGTGCTGACCTCTGGGGCAGAGTTAGGATCCCAGAAATAGTCCCCTCGGTCTGTCCTGCAGGGGAAGGTGGGGCATCAGGGAGGGGTGCAGCAAGAGGTTCACCCCTAGTCCCATCTTCTCCAGCCCTCCTGTGCTGCTCAGGCAGCTTCTACAGGCTCCAACCTGCAGTGAATTCTGGGCTGCTTTCCAGGGACCCAGGCTGAACTGACAGGGACCGAGCACCACCAACCACAACAGTCTTAGTTGTGGGAAATCATGGCTAGTGGGCACTTACAGACAAAGCTATAAATTAAAACAGCTCTGAGCAGTGTCTGCTGTTGTACAAGATCTTAGTTATACTTTCATTCTCTCTCCATCCCCTCTTGTCTTCTTTTTTAAGGAAAAGGGCCAGAGGATACCTGTGCTGCACGCAGCACTGGGCCAGCACCCAGGGGACGAGTCCTGACTTGGTTGTGCTGTGTCCACAAGATGGGCTCAGCTCTCAGGAGGCCTCTGCCACCGTGAACTGCACTAAATGCTGTGATGGCACCTTTTAAACTCAGCCCCTCACATCATCCAGAAACCATTGGGGCATCCAAGCTCAGGCAGAGTGCTGAGACAGCAGGATCGTATCGGGGGCATGGGGCCGCCTGGCCCCGGAGACCAGCGGTCTTTAGCCTTTGACCTCACGAGTGTCTGTCT
This sequence comes from Antilocapra americana, assembly GCA_007570785.1. NCBI lineage: Eukaryota > Metazoa > Chordata > Mammalia > Artiodactyla > Antilocapridae > Antilocapra > Antilocapra americana. The sequence continues at coordinate 1,684,826 of ML663575.1, read as the reverse complement.
CACAAGTCAAACACATGGTGGAACATGGGAACATTTATTGAGACGAACTGACTCACGTAGTTTTGAAACAAACCCTGCCTTCTAACCCTGGTTTCCAGAGTCACATTTTACTCGCTTGGTACAATTTTCCCCACATTGTTCAGATTTCATTTGCAAATAAACTGAAGACAATTAGAACCTGAAGAACTAGAAAGATGTGATTTCTAAATGCCCTGCCTCTGCCACCTAAGAGGATGGAAATGCAAGAATGGAAAAAAACAGTCTCCAGCCTGAACACGTTCCCTCCGTCAGAAACAGAGCTTCTTCCATAATCAGGCCACTGATAGACTCAGGCTTCATCACACCAGAAGGCACAAATCATTTCAGTCCGAATTTGCCCTGGTTCGCCTCCTCCTGTTAGAGGTGTATGCGGGCAGAGAAGCAGTTTAAAGGGAGCCTGTTAGCACCCGGCATGTCAAGTCCGATCCAGAATCAGGGGCGACATGAACTCAGTCACATTTGAATTTCAACAGGAGAGGGAAGGAGAATTGTTAACACACATGAAATTCCTGAAATGACATCTGACCCTCCCCCGCTTCCATACTACACATGTGTGATACCTGCATGGTTCAAGCTGCCAGGCATTTAAAGAGAAGGTCGACAACTATTTGCTGAGATTCCAGTCCCAGTCTTCCAGGAGGATGAGGGTCCTGCCTTCAGTGGGCTCGTGGCTCTGAGGATGGTGTTCGCTGCCATTGTCCAGGGGCCTCCTCAGCATCAGCAGTCTGTCCCCGGCGTCGGACTACAGGAACAAAGGGCAACACATTGGAAACTGCTGCCCCGGGGCTGTGCCATCTGGACCCTGGGCGTGGGTGGCACCCCCAGAGGGCACATGTGGGCCTTGAGGTGATCCCAGGGGGGCCCGTGCCTGCCCCTCACCTCTGCCTGCTGCGTGCCGTGGTTACTGCCGCCCCCACCCCGCCCCATTCCCCTTTGGGCCACCCAGCCTCCTTCACCTGTAGGGGTTCTCCGCGGCTCTGCTCTCAGCCCGCTCGGGGACCCAGGCGTAGCTGTCCGCTGCACTCTGCGGCTGCTGTTTCTTTTCCCTCTTGGCCCTGCGCTTGCGACAGACCAGCAGCCCTAGGGCCAGAGCTAGCAGAAGCAGGATGGCCACCACGGTGCCAAGAATGTAAAACAGGAGCAGCTGCTGCCCGTCCGTGCCCTGGTCACTCTGCTTGGCTATGAAATCCTCGCCTGCAGACTCCCTGTGGCCGGTGGTGGCTGTGGGGTGATGAGTGCTGGGCTCCATCCAGACCCCAGGCGTCGCACTGGGGCCCAGCATCTCCGGTGGGGGCAGGGAGATGGGGACCCTGGCTGGGAGGGAGGGTCTCCTGTTGGAGGGCTCCACCGTGGAAGTACCCTCAGGGCTGTCCTCACTGGGACTGGACACAGTGGCAGAAGACTGGGGCCCCCCTTCTCCATCTCCCGTGTCTTCCCCAAGGGGAGAGCTGGTCAGTGGTCCCAAGGACGTGGGACCCCCCGTGCAGGAGACACCATTGGGGTCCAGCTCCCAGCCCGGCAGGCAGCCACAGCGGAAGGACCCCTCCGTGTTGAAGCACAGGCTGTCGCAGAGGCCACCCTGCTGGACCTCACACTCGTCCACATCCAGGCACTGGGTGCCATCCTCCCCGGCCAGCTCGTAGCCCTCCTCGCAGGAGCAATAGAAGGAGCCCTCGGTGTTCGTACAGCTCTGGGCGCAGGGCGAGTGGCCAGGGGCACACTCGTCCACATCCACGCAGGCCCCCTCTTCAGGGCCGCCGGGCTCAAAGCCCACCCAGCATTCACAGCGGAAGCTTCCGGGGGTGTTGACACACTCCTGGGCGCAGGGGGCGTCCTGGCACTCATTAACGTCCATGCAGTCCCGCTGAGTTGAGTCCAGCTGGTAGCCTGGGGGACAGTGGCACGTGAAGTCTGTTCCGAGGGACCCGGGGAGGCACGTGGCCTCCCCTCCACATGGGCTGGAGCTGCAAGGGTTCCGAGAGGCGCAACTGACCAGGTCGTCCAGAAGCCGGAACCCCGGCCGGCAGCCGCATCGGAAGGAGCCGTCCCCACCCTCGAAGCAGTCCTGCTGGCAGCCCCCATTGTTGAAGTCACAGCTGAACTTGGGGCTGACGCAGAGGGGCCCTGAGCTGTCCCAGTCAAACATGCTGGGGGCCTTCTCCTTGCACAGGAAGTACTGCTGCTTGCCCTCGTCCCCGTCGTCACAGGCCACGCTGGCTATCGAGGCAAAGGGCACAGCCTGCAGGGAAGAGCTGGTGGCCTGGAAAGGGGTCGTGTAGTTCACCTGACCTGGACCCCCCAGGGTCAGTGGCCGGCACATGCCTTTGAAGCTGAACTTGCACACAAAGCCCTGGATATTGCTTCCAGGAAACGTAGAGTGCCCACAGGGACCATCGACCCACTTGGAGAGGCTGCTGGCCAGGCCCGGCATGGACAGGTTCAGAACCAGGGACACACAGCGCCTGTGAATACAGGTGCTCTTAACCTCCTTGTACCAGTTGTTGTACTGCGAGTCCTCTGCATCTCCCACCCACCTGAAGCCCTTCAGGGGCAGGCTGCTGTCCGAGCAAATGCCTTTCTCTCGCTGGAGCCCGATCCAGAACTTGACCGTGCGCTCTTGCAGGGGTGCCCCCAGCAGCAGGAGCTGGGTCAGGGCGCCCTGGATGTGCCGGGCCTCCTCCTCGCTCTTCACCGTGGCCAGGTTGCCCCCTTTCTTGCTGCAATGGAGCTGGGCATCCTCCGCACTCAGCTTATGCCTGTGGGCCGTGTAGCAGGCAGCTCCCGCGCAGACCACGGCCTCCTGGTCAGCGGTGCCCTCCGTCTGGGGCTGGATCGACAGCAGCAGCGGCAGCAGCAGCAGCAGCGGCAGCAGCAGGCTGGCGGAACTGGCCATCGTGGCCTCTGTGTCCCTCTGCGTGGGAGGCTGACGCCCTGGTGGTGACAGTGGCAACCCCGGCTGAGCTCTGAGGGGAGCCGAGGGCTCAGAAGTGGACGCTCCGCCACAGAGAAGGACAGAAAGGCTGAAGGCTTTCCGCGGCCCCCTGACCCAAGGCGCATCCTGCCGCTGCCCTTCTTATTTCTCACCGGATACAGAGGCTTCCTGTGCTGAATAGCTTCTGACTCCTGTTGCCTCCATCACGGTTTTGTTGTTCATAAAAGGAGCCAGGCAACGTCGTCGCCGGGTGCGGGCTAAGGAAATGCAGAGGCGATGGGGGCGGGGGGGAGAGGTTTGTTTGTGGCTTGCACACACCGGCACCTTTATTTGGGGGTCCCTCCTCCTTCCCATCTGTGTGAGGGCACGCCGCAGAGTGAGTAGAGATCTGGGGGCAGCCGGGAACTTGAGAAACTCACTTCATAAGCCATAATAAAATTCCACTTTGGTTTGCAAACAACCAGAAGAGGGAAAGAAAAAAAAAAAACCTGAGACATGATGGTTATAATTTTCAGCCTTTTTTAGAAGCAAACTGGATTCTCCTTTGGCTTTGAGAGTCTTTTTTCTCTTATGTCGCCTCATCGTGAACTTTAAATAGATAGGCAATTTTAAAATAGGAACTGGGCCGTGGGAATGTCTAACTTTCTAACACAATGCCAAGCTCCCTCCTCAAGAACGTTCAACCCAATTGGGTGAAATTCGGCAGTTTTCAGGGTTTTGTAGTACAAATGCTGTGTTGTGGTGTGGCAGCATCTCAGAAAGCATCAGAAAGGAAAGAATGAAAATGTCTTTGGCCTCACTGGCCAAGGCTGGCGTGCCTGTTTTTCCTCAGCTCGGGGTTACCGGAAGGGTGGGAGGTCTGAACCCAGAATCCATCCAGGCCATGGCTGACTTCCTTCCACACAGCAACTCACAGAGACCCTTGAATTGAAGAGTTCTTTTCCTGCGATGGATGACAGAGCGTTCTGCTCACTGAGACTGTCACCAGTGGGGGTCTCTGAGAAGTAGACCCCAGACAAGGATTTGGGACACGCAGTTTATCTGAGAGGGATGGAATGAGACAAGGGCAAGCAAGGGGCCAGCACTGGGTGACAGTAAACTGAGCAGGTGACCTGGGGCTCCAGAGCGCTGTCCCCTGGGGCCCTTGGGAGACCTGCAGACCACACACCTGTTTCCCCAGAGAAGGGAGGGGGCAGGACCCATGGCTCTCGGCACTCTGGGTGGATGGTGAGGACACAGCCCCTAAAGGGAGCGCTCGGTGGAGAGTGGCAAGCCTCCAAGTGACTGAGATGGGACACCAGCTCTCCTCAGAGCTTCCAGTAGGATGTCATGGGGGTTGGGAACTCAGGGGCTTTCAGCCTCCACAAGGGATAAAGGACTCATCTCAGACTCCAGTCAGAGAGCCCTCAGGGGGTGCTCCTTACATTCTTTTTATTTTAGTCAGATGTTTGCAAGAGTCCAGAGATGCTTTCTTAGAATCCATGGAGTTCTCCCTGTGCTCTTTATGTCTGTGGCGATCCATCCACCCACCCACTTATCTATCCATCCACTCATCCAACCATCCACCCATCCATCCATCCATCCATCCATCTTTTTTTTCATCTATCTATCCATCTACCTAACCATCCATCCACCCAACCAACATTGATTAAGCCCTTATTGTGTGCTGGGCTCAGCACTGATATTCTAGAAGAAAACTCCTGCCTTCATAACCTTTGACATCCCTTAGAATGGACAGATTTGAACATGTTGAGCAGTTTAGCTGTGACAGGTACCTCGGGGTGTCAGGAGAGGTCCTTGGGATGGACACTGGGGACAGGCTCTTCTGGGAAAGAATGGAAACGAAGCTGGAACTTATAGGAGGAATAGATAAGAGGGGAAATGGCATTCCTGTGGGGGAATAGCATGTGCTAAGGCCCTGGGGTGGGAGGGCCGTGACCTTGTTAAAGGAGTGAAGGAAGGGTAGTCCTATGAGAACCTGAGGAATGGGAAGGAGGACCTGGGGAGGGGAGGAGCCCTGAGAGCCCCAACAGTGACAACTTGACTTTTATCTGAAATCCATGGGGAAGCACTGAAGGGCTAAGACCTTCATGTGGCAGCCCCCCTCCCTCTGTGCAGAGAGACCTGAACAGTGTGTGAGGACCACTCAGCAGGCAACCATGGTTTCAGGCTTAGATGGAGCTATGTCGTTCCCCTTTTCATAGAAATAGAGCAATTATAAACATCTTTAAAAAATGAAACGTGAACAAAACTAAAAAACGAATGAAGAATGAAAACAACACTCTGTGCCACGAAGTGAGCTCCTACACTGAGCCTCCTGGGTACACTATCCCACGTGTGCAAAACCACGTGAGGACACACCTCGCCAGGGGTGGTTTGTGAGTTTCCAGCTGTTTAAAGGGAACAGAACTAATCTACCCCTGGTTCAGATCCCACTCTGCCCCTCACAAGCTGTGTGGCTTTAGACGAGCTGTGAGACCTCTCTGTCCACGTATGAGAGTCCATAGTGGTTCCTCACGTCTCCAGGGGGCTCTGTGAGGGCGCCATGGGCTCACATCTGTAGAGGGCATCTGGGGGGAGGAGCCACTGCCCCACTGGTACGATGACAAACGCTGATCACCTGAACTTGCCGCTGGCATTGGTGCCTTGGTTTGGCTATTTGCTGGCTTTGGGGTGGGACCTAAGCGCTGCATCTCCAGAGGGCTGGGTTTCCTGGTCTGTAAGAGAAGGGAGACAGGAGTCCTGATGCCATCACCCCAGTGAGGAGTCCATTAGGGCAACCAAGAGACAGAGGCCCTGTCCGAAGGGGGACCCCACACCACCACCCCGCCCCCTCACTGAACAAAACTGAGCAGGAAGAAACCTGTTTCACTGGCTGCAGACAGGGAGTTGTTTTTTCAGACTCTCCCCCGCCCCTACCCCTGCTCCCGCCCCTTGGCTGGCAAGCATGCTTGTACAGCCTTATCAATTTTCCCACATTTCATAAATAGTGTCCTTGTGTAACTTATCATGCGCAGTATTTACAGAAAACTTGACTAGGCTGAGCGTTGTTTTTAAGGCTAACTAGTACTCACTTTCCAGATCCGGCTTTGGCAAGCAAAGCAATTTGTCAACATTTGGAAAGAGATAAACCAAAGAAAGGGTATGGGGCTTTGGGCAGATTCTGTCTCCAGGACAGCTCAGCGTGACACGCAAGCCGTAAATCCCGCTCACACAGCTAGCTTGGCAATTTTCAGGATCCCTTTAGCATTTACAACACTCTCATTGGTTCCAATAAATGGGCATAGAGTTTTGCCCTATTTAGACAATACAGTTTTATGAAAATAAAGATGTCTATATGTCTCACAATTCAAGATTCAATTCTCTGTGCAAAAAAGCAAGCATACAACAGTCATCAGAAAACAGTGAAGTCAGACAGAGAAAAAGAAATTTGTATATTAACACATATATGTAGAATCTAGAAAAATAGTATAGATGAACATGTTTGCAAAGCAGAAATAGAGACACAGAAACAGAGAACAAATGTATGGGTACCAAGAGGGAAAGGGGGTGGTGGGATGAATTGGGAGGCTGGTATTGACACATACACACTACAGATACTATACATAAAACAGGTAACTAATAAGAACCTACTGCATAGTGCAGGGAAGTCTACTCAATGCTCTGTGGTTACCTAAATGGGAAGGAAATCCAAAAAAGAGGGAAACCTGTATGCAGGACAAGAAGCAACAGTTAGATCCAGACATGGTTCAAAACTGAGAAAGGAGTATGTCAAGTATTGTCATCCTGTTTATTTAATTCATTTGTAGAGTCCATCACAGGAAATGCTGGGCTGGATGACTCACAAGCTGGAATCAAGATTGCCAGGAGAAATACCCACAACCTCAGATGTGCAGATAATACCACTCTAATGGCAGAAAGAGAAGAGGAAATAAACAGCTTTTGAAGGTGAAATAAGAGACTGAAAAAGTTGGCTTAAAACTCAACATTCAAAAAATGAAGATCATGGCATCCAGTCCTATCACTTCATGGCAAATAGATGGGGAAGAAGTGGAAACAGTGTCAGATTTCATTTTCTTGGGCTCCAAAATCAATGTGAACAGTGACTACAGCCACAAAATTAAAAGACACTTGCTACTTGAAAGAATATCTCTGACAAACCTAGACAGTGTATTAAAAAGCAGAGATGTCACTCTGCCTACAAAGGTCCCTCTAGTCAAAGCTATGGTTTTTCCAGTAGTCATGAATGGATGTGAGAGCTGGACTATAAAGAAAGCTGAGTGCTGAATAATTGATGCATTTGAATAGTGGTGTTGGATAAGACTCTTGAGAGTCCCTTGGACTGCAAGGATGTCCAATCAGTCCATCCTAAAGGAAATCAGTCCTGAATATTCATTGGAAGGACTGATACTAAAGCTGAAGCTCCAGTACTTTGACCATCTGATGCGAAGAGCCGCCTCATTGGAAAAGACCCTGATGCTGGGAAAGATTGAAGGCAGGAGGAGAAGGGGATGACAGAGGATGAGATGGTTGGATGGCATCACCGACTCCATGGACATGAGTTTGAGCAAGCTCAGGGTCACAGGACAGGGAAGCCTGATGTGCTCCCATTCATGGTGTCCAAAGAGCCAGACTTGATTTAGCAACTGAACAACAACAGCATATAACACAGATACACAAAGTTATAGAAAAGCAACAGAGAAAAAAATACCAAAAAGTTAATAAAAATTTTCTCCTAACAACCCCGTGAAGTGGGTACTGATGTGACCATCATGCCCCTTTTCCACCTAGGAAAGCTTAGAGTGGTTAGGAACTTGCCTAGCTAGTAAGGAGTACAGTCAGAACTTGAATCTAGTCCAACTGACTCCAGTCAAGGTACAGACGGCCCAGGGTGTGCAGAGAGCCTCTCAATTTCTGGTGGATTCAGCTACTATGGCTACCCTGAGCCTAGATTCACATGCCCAAGTTTGGACCCATTTGTCTAATTTTATTTGACTGGTGTCTGTTTTATCATCACCTTTCATTTCCCATAAGAGTTCTGAATTACATCTCATTTCGACTTGAAACGATAAATCACAGCATCCACCTCCTACCTGTCTCCAGCACAACCTGGTACATTCATTGCAGGAAACATCCCTGATAATTTCCCCTGAGTGTTCTGGTTTCTCTTTTCTCACTTCTCTAGTGCTCTTTGGAAGTTCACAGCTGGAAAGTGGTCTGGCCCCTAGATCTGGGGACAGCAACGGTGCCCTCGGGCCTCTCCTGCAATGTTTGATGTCTCCCAAAGTACGGGTCCCACTGCCAGTCAATACAAAGAGGCCACAGCAAAGCCTCATTCCAACTTCCAAATGTTGACCTGTTTATCCAAAGAAGGAGCACCATGGGCTCCAAGTTGGGTCCAGCTCTTCAATTGCTCAGTTATGTCAGACTTTGTGGCCCCATGGATTGTATCATGCCAGGCTTCCCTGTCCATCACCAACTCCCAGAGCTTGCTCAAATTCATGTCCATCAAGTCAATGATGCCATCCAACCATCTCATCCTCTGTCATCCCCTTCTCCTCCTGCCTTCAATCTTTCCCAGCATCGGGGTCTTTTCAAATGAGTCAACTCTCTTCAAATCAGGTGGCAGAAGTATTGGAATTTCAGGTTAAGTATAAATCCTTCCAATGAATATTCAGGACTGATTTCCTTTAGGATGGACTGGTTGGATCTCTTTGCTGTCCAAGGGTCTCTCAAGAGTCTTATCCAACACCACATTTCAAAAGCATCAGTTCTTCAGCACTCAGCCTTCTTTATAATCCAACTCTCACATCCATACATGACTACTGGAAAAATCATAGTTTTGACTAGATGGACTTTTGTTGGCAAAGTAACATCTCTGCTTTTTAATACACTGTCTAGGTTGGTTATAGCTTTTCTTCCAAGGAGCAAGTGCCTTTTAATTTTCTGGCTGCATTCACCATCTGCAGTGATTTTGGAACCCAAGAAAATAAAGTATCTCACTCTTTCCATTGTTTCCCCATCTATTTGCCATGAAGTGATGGGACCTGATGCCATGATATTAGTTTTCTGAATGTTGAGTTTTAAGCCAACTTTTCACTTTCCTCTTTCACTCTCATCAAAGGGCTCTTCATTTCCTCTTCACTTTCTGCCATAAGGGTGGTGTCATCTGCATATCGTGTCTGAGGTTATTGATATTTCTCCCGGAAATCTTGATTCCAGCTTGTGCTTCATCCAGCCCAGAATTTCGTCAATGATATATTCTGCATAGAAGTTAAATAAGCAGGGTGACAATATACAGCCTTGACATACTCCTTTCCCAATTTGGAACCAGCCTGTTGTTCCATGTCAGGTTCTAACTGTTGCTTCTTGACCTGCGTACAGATTTCTCAGGAGGCAAGTCAGGTGGTCTGGTATTCCCATCTCTAGAACTCCAGCTCTTAGACAATTTTTATTAGTCCCATCATGTCAGTAAAAATGTGCATTCATCATCAATAGGAAGTGTGTAAGATTTTACATGAAGATTTGGATTTCTGGCTTCTTTTGAAAAATAGCCTCTGATGATGCTGACCCCACCCCACCATGGAAATCAGTGGTCCTGCCAGTGCCCCCTGGGGGTTGCCTGGCTGGCTCCTATATCCCTTGGGATCTCAGTGCCACTGATCATCCACCCAGTGGTCCACCTGTCTTCATCTAAAGCCACGATAGTAGTTCAGCTGAAAGTTACCTGGGGTCTATCGAGATTCTGTATGCATTTTTCTCTGTATGAAGTGGGCTCTTGGGGAGATGCTCTCTCTCCTTCTTCCTGAGACAAGTTTACCTGTGTATCTGTTGGAAGTAAGCTTCAAGAGATATCAAAAATTCATCGATCCAGGTCTGAGCCAATGATGGCAAATCCACCCCCTGGCCAGCACCTTGACCAGGGCAGACATGTGACACAGGCCGTCCACGTGGGTTGAGACAGAATGCCGGGTACTTGGGGAAACTTCTCCTTGCTCTCAAGCAGAGATATGAGAAATAGACACCCCATGCTTAGTATGGTCTTCCGGATGCTGGTCTGCAAAGCTGATGGAGTCTGGATGAGCAGACACACTCAGAGGAAAGGAGCATGAAGATGGAAGGAGGCTAACCCTAAAGTCACCTTGCCAAGACATCTTATTTGGCATTATTAGCATTTTTATCACAGGATGAACGACTTACACTATTGTTCCAGTTTCAAGTGTCCAATAGAGTGATTTAAGATTTTTATAGATTATACTTCAAATTACTGTAAAATATTGGCTATATTATACAGCACAAGGAATTATTAGCATTTTTGTTTGAGCAATTTATTTGTTGGCTATTACTTGCAGCCAGTGGCATTCTTTCCAGACTTTGGGCTGTAAAGATTTTACTCTGTAGGATAAGGCTTGACCCAGGGGCCTCAATAGTCCTCCTACATCTGCAGGCCTTTGGTCTGTTTGCAGAACCACATTTCCACACAACAGCTCTAGAGGCCTGGGACTTCCCTGGTGGTTAAGATCTCACCTTCCAATGCAGAGGATGTGGGTTTGATCCCTGGTTGGGAAAGTAAGATCTCACGTGTCTCACAACCAGAAATAGATAAATAAGTAAAACAGAAGCAATACTGGGACAAACTCTGTTTGCAGATGACATGATCCTCCACATAGAAAACCCTAAAGACTCTACCAGAAAATTACTAGAGCTAATCAGTGAATATAGTAAAGTTTCAGGATACAAAATCAACACACAGAAATCCCTGGCATTCCTATACACTAACAATGAGAAAACAGAAAGAGAAATTAAGGAAACAATTCCATTCACCATCGAAACAAAAAGAATAAAATACTTGGGAGTATTTCTACCTAAAGAAACAAAAGACTTGTATATAGAAAACTATAAAACACTGATGAAAGAAATCAAAGAGGACACAAATAGATGGAGAAATGTGCCGTGTTCGTGGATTGGAAGAATCAATATAGTGAAAATGAGTATACTACCCAAAGCAATCTATAGATTCAATGCAATTCCTGTCAAGCTACCAGAGGTCTTTTTCAGAGAATTAGAACAAATAATTTCACAATTTGTATGGAAATACAAAAAAACCTCGTATAGCCAAAGCAATCTTGAGAAAGAAGAATGGAACTGGAGGAATCAACCTGCCTGACTTTAGGCTATACTACAAATCCACAGTCATTAAGACAGTATGGTACTGGCACAAAGACAGAAATATAGATCAATGGAACAAAATAGAAAGCCCAGAGATAAATCCACGCATCTATGGACACCTTATCTTTGACAAAGGAGGCAAGAATATACAATGGAGAAAAGACAACCTCTATAACAAGTGGTGCTGGGAAAACTGGACAGCCACTTGTAAAAAAATTCAATAAAGATTTTTTTAATGGTCCATATCAAATAAATCTTAAAAAAGAATTCTAGGAACCAACCACTGCCCCCTGCCCCCACTCCATATTGAAAGAGAAAAAAAGCTTCTAGTTGGGCTCTTTCTGGGGAAAGAGTTGGCCTCCTTGCCTGGCGCTAACGGGGAGGGAGGTGGGGAGGAGGGCCCCCTGTAGAGCCCAGGACAACAACAACAAAACTCCGGGGAGACAGGCCTTTCCTTGTCCAAACCCCAGCAGCCTGCCAGTGCCTCAGGTGCAGCAGGTGCCCTCAGGGGGCAGAGGGGAGACATACCTGAGCCAGCTCATTTCACAAGCCTGCCCTCACCCTCCTCTTCCCATGGGAACCTCGTGGGTGGCAGAAAGGAGGGGGAGACTCCGGGCACTCTGGCCCCAACATGTAGAACCCTCTCTAGACCCACACGGGGAGCAGCCGCTTCCTTGCCTGCATGGGATCACATGTGACAACCTCACAGTACCCAGAACAGAGGTGGTTCCACCGGTTTCCTAGAACAGGGTGTAGCCAGGAGCCTGGGGGCTGCCAGCATTTCATATAAGTGATTCAGCAAGTGTGCGTTTCTTTTGCGCCGGGTGTTTTAAAGGCAGAGTGATTCTGCTGTGTTAATAATTCATCTCTGAGCCCCCCACCAAATTTAAAAAATGAAATGAAAATCACTCAGCTTTGTCCGACTCTTTGTGTGTATAGTCCATGGAATTATCCAGGCCAGAATGCTGGAGTGGGTAGCCTTTCCTTTCTCCAGGGGATCGTCCCAGCCCAGGGATCAAACCCAGGTCTCCCGCATTATAGGTGGATTCTTTACCAGCTGAGCCACCAGGGAAGCCCAAGAATACTGGAATGGGGAGCCTATCCCTTCTCCAGGGGATCTTTCCAACCCAAGAATTGAACTAGAGTCTCCTGCACTGTAGATGGATTCTTTACCAACTAAGCTATCAGGGAAGCCACCAAATTTAAAATGGTGACCGATTTTTAGGAATTAGATTGTCACACTGCAAAAGCAGCTGGTTCCACAGAATTCAGTAAAACAAAATGTATTTTGATTCAACTCAGAGTTTCTAGTTATGGGTGTTGGGGTGCAGAAACATAGGTATTTCCTTCACTAGGAAACTGCATGCTTGAGGTATCAGTACAGCTTCATGGAAGACATGCAGATTTTCCCTGATGGAGGTTTACTGTTGGGTTCTCCTCCCTGATCCTCAAAGACACAGTGGGTAGAAAACTTCACTCAGTTCAATACATCTTCAGGCCTAGGAGTCTGAATTAGCCCAGGTGCCCACAGGTGCCCAGGACACTCCACACCAACAAAGACCCTGCAGGGCAACCCCTGCCCCCATGCTAGATGATCCTGCTGGCCTTCCTGCCACAGACAGGCTGAGATAAGTAAGAGCAACCCTCTAGAACCAGGCTGTCTTGTCCAAGTTCACATATGGAGTGGTGATAGAGCAGGCAGGGTGATGGAGGAGGCAGGAGTGATAGGGGAGACAGGAGTGGTGGAGGAGACAGAAGTGATGAAAGAGATAGGAGTGATGGAGGAGACAGAAGTGATGGAGGAGACAGAAGTGAGGAGGAGACGGGAGTGATGGAGGAGACAGGAGTGATGGAGGAGATGGGAGTGATAGGGGAGACAGGGGTGGTGGAGGAGGTAAGGGCGATGAAAGAGTAGGATTTTCACCTAGGCTTGGGAGTGGGGTGAATGGGAACACATGGGTGACATTGTTATCTATTTCAACCAGTTGAACCACAAATCAGTGGAGATCATCAGGAAAAGGCAAACACACCAGAGTCCTTTGCTTTCTCTGGGCCACATTAGAGACAGCTGCACTAATTCCATGTTCAGATTATAACCTACACACACAGGTGGCAGACTGATTCTTAGTGGCCCCAAACTACTAACAACCCAAATATCCTTCAATAAATGAATGGTTAAACAAACTGCAGTCTTATAATACTTTGAATAATACTTTTTAGTAACAGGGTAAAAACAACTGACACACACACATCAACCCCCAGAGATTGAAAAAAGCCAGTCCCAACAGTGGCATGCTGTGAGGTTCCATATGTAGATAACCTTGAAATGACAAAAAAGTGGGCAGTCAGGAACAGATTGCTGGCTCCAGAGGTCAAAGGGGAAAGGGGCTGTGAAAAGACAGCAGGAGATGTCCTTATGATGCTGGAAAGACTTAGGTGCTGACTGCACGAGGGTCAGAATCCCCCTGTGACTTATCCTCTCATTCAGCAAAATGCAGTCACTGGGGAAATGGCCCAGGTGAGGACTCCAGGAGTCTCTCTGTATTGTTTTATAAACTGCACGTTAAACTGTAAAGATCTCAAAATTAAAGGTGTAATTAAAAGAAAGGAGAGTGTCTCAGTCACAAGTGTTTCTACACCTCCAAGAGGACTGAACCAAAGGAGCTCTATTTCCCTCCAGCCTCAGGGAAGCCAAACCCACCCACACAGGTCCTCTGGCTTATACCCTGGGTCTTAGGAGCCAAGGCCGCATTTGTCCCCTGGCTCCAAGGCTGCAACCTTCAGAAGGACCAGGGATAAGGCTGTGGGAAAGTGTAGACCAGCTCTGTGCAGTCACGGGCAGGGAGCCATCATATGGGGTTGTGCGACGCCATCATATGGGGTTGTGCAGGGACCAGTGAGCAGCAGGCCCTCTATCAAAGAAGATGCCCACTTGTCAGTACACACAGCTTCCCAGAGACATTGTCTCCAGAAGGTTCCGTCCAAGTGCTAATACTCTACAAGGACAAAATAGCTCACTGTCTTCTAATATCCAGGGGCCCCAGCGTTTCCTATAAAGGGCTGGATAGTAGATGTGTTTTCAGCTTTCTGGGCCATAGAGACCACATTGCACCTACTTTATCTCTAGCTTGAAGCAGCCACAGATGTTAAGTAAACAATAAGGCATGGCCGTGTCCAATAGAACTTTATCTACAAAAGCAGGCCTCAGGCAGGGTTTGGCCCACAGACTGTGGTCTGCACAACCCCACTTATATTTAGGCCCACGATGCCTTTGCAGCTTACCCAGCACGTTGGCCCCAGCCACTACCACTGGGCCGTGGGCCACTTTTAGCCAGCTCAGAGGTGAACTCCTTTAACAGGAGGGAAACCTGGAACAGCTGGGGCTCAGGTGAAGGGAAGTTGAAGGCCCACTTAGATACCCCATTGTCAGAACCTGAGAACCAGTGGGACAAAGCCAGGAATGAGGTGGGGTGTTTCATCCATCAGCAAACAGTGAAAAAGGGCCTGTCTCTCTCGCCATCATGTCAACTAAGGGTGGGGGTATTCTGCCTGGTTCTGACCTGTGCTGATGCTTGGGATCATGGATGGGGGCAAAAAATTCTTCTCTGGGGCAAGGGCCCAGATCTTCTCCCAGTGTGGGACCTGCTTCCTAGCTGTGTGAGCTCAGAGCACTCACTCCTCAGGCAGCACAGCTGGAAACGGGGGGCTCCTCCCTGGAGTCACAGTTCCTTTACCCCTAGAAGAGCGTCCCTCCTGACTCAGCAGGCTCCTGTCTCTACCCAAGGAGATTGGGTCGAGGCAGCCATGGGTGGAGTCTCCCCTTAGGGCAAACTCCATGCATTATTTTCATGCCCTACTTCTCCCAGAACTTTTGTCCAGCTTGGGCCTCTGTCTGGACAGAGGTCCCTGGAGAAGAAACAGAAGGACTTCTAACCCATCTTGGGCAGTGAGGTCCTTAGCTAAGGCAGACAAAGACCAAAGACCTTGGGAAATGACTCAAACTCCAGGAAGGAAGTTTAAAAAAAAAAAAAGAGGGAGCTCATTTAAAGCAAGAACAAAAAATAAGGAAAGGCAAGCTAGCATAACAAAGAAGGCACATGACATCAGCACCATTTTCCTAGCAGTGAGGCAAGCCCCCAGCCTGAGTTGCTGGGTGAACTTGGCCATGGGACGTGGGGGATGGAGTGGCTGAAGGTCCTTTCTGGGAAGGTAGGAGAGGTGACTCCTTTGGTGCATTGTTATCTTTGTCAACTGAAAAAAAAAAAAAAAAAGTAACCGCCTAAAAGCTGAGAATTGTATTCTATTTGGGGACAAAATTGAAGACTTAAGCTCATATTACAGCATCTCAGTTCACTCTGAGGGCCTGCTCTGAAGAGGTAAGGGAGGAGCCAGGTTATATAAGCATTTTTGCAACAAAAACTAGGTAGTTGGACTATCTAAAGATTACTTTTGAAATCCAGATACTTCAATTTAATGAACTGAGTACTTTTCTGAGTATGAAACAAAGGAGCCTGGAAGGCTACAGTCATGGGTTCACAAGAGTGGGACACAACTTAGTGACTAAACCACCACCACCACCACTGTGTATGAGAAGATGCAAGAGTGTGGGCTCAGCATGGACCTCAGCTACCTGAGCCAGTGTCCCGGCACCTCAGCCACCTGAGCCTGTGTCCCGGCACCTCAGCCACCTGAGCCTGTGTCCTGGCACCTCAGCCACCTGAGCCTGTGTCCCAACACCTCAGCTACCTGGAGCCGGTGTCCCAGCACCTCAGCCACCTGAGCCTGTGTCCCGGCACCTCAGCCACCTGAACCTGTGTCCTGGCACCTCAGCCACCTGAGCCTGTGTCCCAACACCTCAGCTACCTGAGCCTGTGTCCCAAAACCTCAGCTACCTGGAGCCGGTGTCCCGGCAACTCAACTATCTCGAGCTGGTGTCCCAGCACCTCAGCTACCTGGAGCTGCTGTCCTGCACTTTTCCCTCCTTCATCCCCTCAAAGTGCATGGTTGGGGCGGCCGCAGTGGCTGATGGCTCAAAAGCTACAACATCCTTTGTTTACTGACAGGGCAGGTAACCTGTTTGGTCCATGTCTCTTACTTGGAGTTGAAGCATCACTTACCCAGAGGGGCACATACTGTAACTGAAACTGTAATTTTCATCAGCTGAGCTCATGAAACTAGCTCTCAGCTTGAGGAACAGGACATCCCCTGGAGGCCCTGGCATGGTGGCCCCCAACTCGGACAGTGTGGATGGTGACTGGGTGACTGTGATTAGGTCTGTGGAGGCACCCAGGAGAGTAATCACCCTGCCCCATGTCTGTGGGGCTCAGGTGTTGGGCGTGGGTGACTCACCGATGTATCGACACTATGTTGAAGATGCTTGTGCTCTGAAAGCCCTTGGGTGGTCCCGGTGCTTCCAGGGCTGGAGCCACCACTCTGGTACAAAGTTGTCACCGTCACTCTCGTCAGGAAGCCCCAGGCTCCACGCATCTCCTCCTGCTCAGTCTTGCCATCCTCGGTCACACAGAGTCCCCACGGTGTTGACGCTGAGGCCCCGGCTTTTCCACCTGTAACGTGGGTGTGATGGTGATACCTGTGTCTTGGGGTGGCCGGGGCTCACCACGCTGACACATGGGCACCTTAACAGCGCCTTGCCCAGAAATGCTCAGCAGCTGTGACCATTCCCAGGGCCCACTCAGGTGAAAATGGGGCCACTGTTGGTCTCACCTGTAGCATCTTCCCTGGGAGCCCACTCTTCTGGGGTCAGGATGGCCCCTGGCCTTGTCTAGGGGATGAACTGACCCAGACATCCAGGCAGCTTTTCTGCTTCATCATAGTGAAGATACCACTGTTCTTAAATCCATTCGTTCTATTGAGAAGATTTGGTTGTTTTATAATTTTTTGTGTGCTATCAGGGAGGGATGCATGGCTATAGAGGCACCTTAACCACTGTGCCTCCTTAGCAAGGGTGAGTCCCCAAGGGGGGCCATGACATCACCAGCTCCCAGATGCCCTAGCCCTTCCTTCCACAGAAGGGGTTGGGGGAGGGGAGACTGGCACAGGCATGGGCTCCTTCCTCGTCTTGCACTGGGCCAGCCCCACATTCACTGACCTCTTATAGCTCCCAAAGGTACTCCTTGTGCCCCTGCCTCCATCCCAGTCGCTGCAGTCTGACATATTACACCACTGGGCGTTGAGATGAAATAAACAGCATTGCCCTCCAGGAGCTCACAGACAGGTTAAAAAAATCAAAACAGAGTTTGAGAGATACAATTGGAGAAAAGACTAGAGTCTGGGGGAGAATGGGAAGGAGGTACATCAGGGAAATCCCAGAGTCTCAGATCTGAGCCAGGTTTCAAGGGATCATACAGATGCTGACCAGGACACACCTGCCTCACTTAGGACCAGAAACAGCACAGACGGATTCAGGTCCGACCTTTGGAGTAAAAAGAGAGTCGAGCCTGGTAGACTCAACCATGCTCCTTTCACTCAAAGGCAGGCCCACTTTTGGGCTGCTGCTGCAGGGTAAGAGGTGCAGGTGAGGAGCAGAGTTGAGCCACGGCACCTGGAACCTCAGTCCTGACAGGCACACTGGCAGTCTGATGTCCAGGGGCTGAGCTCGGCCTCTGCCTCAAGACGCCATCAATGGACTGTCCTGTGTGTCCATCATGAGCCCTCTAGCTGGCTGGATGGCTTCTCTTGCCATCTCTTCTCTTTCCTAGAAGATGTTCACCCACCTGTGACACGAAGGCTAAATAATCTCACCCCCAAGGACACCCATGCAAATGGTCCCCAGGCCCAGGTCCACGTCGATTTCCTGTGTGCTCACCTGGGGGAGCTCAGAGGACAGAGCTCTGCAGACACAAATCTGGAGGGCCTTTTCCGTGATAGTTTCTGTGTGATATGAGGGCCCTTCCCTCCTTGTCCTGTAGGGCCTCCTTCCCCCAACAGCTCGGAGTTCCACTGGCAACTTGTGGAGGACGCCAGTGCCCATGTCATTCCCAAGCAGGATCCCACAGTTCCCACAGAGGTGCTTCTGTTTGTGAATGGATACCAAATTCAGTTATTCAAAATGGGAGACCAAAAGGAGGGATATTTTTATGTGGCCATGATGCTGATGTCACCCTCTCTATAATTCAATCTTTAAGTAATTGTCTCTTTTCTAAAGCAGAGGGAGGCTTAGAGCTGCATAAAACTGATGTGGGTAAGGAGAGAAGCTGGAATGAGGCTCCAGCCACCTCACCTTTTGAGAGAATCAATAATAACACATCTGGTGGGGGACAGGGAGGCCTGGTGTGCTGCAGTCCATGGTATCGCAAAGAGTCAGACACGACTGGACAACTGAAAAACAACAACTATTATTCTTTGGATTTCACAGTGGCAATAGAGGTAAAAAACCTGTCTGCCAAGGCAGGAGAAGTAAGAGATTTAATTTCAACCCCTGGGTCCGGAAGATCCCCTGGAGGAGGAAATGGCAACCCACTCCGAGAATTCCCATGGACAGAGGAGCCTGGCAGGCTTCAGTCCATGGCATCACAAAGAGTTGGACATGACTGAAGCAACCTAGCATGCATGCATTCTGAAAAACTACCAAGTTTTACAAGTCGGATATAAACATACGTATGTGATTTGAAATTCTCGAAAAATTTTAAAAGATACAAAGAAGTGAGCTCTTTTTCTCCTCCAGAGCTTGGTCTTGGTCTCTGAGGCCCTGGTGGGAGAGAATGTTCCCAGGACAACAGTTCTCTCTTCAAAGATAAACATCTCCATATATGTGCAGTCCTGTCCTGCCTGAGCTTTGTCACTTAGAAACATGTCTTGGAGTTGTCCCTTATCAGCCTCACAGCCTTGACCTTCTTCCCAAGCGTCATCCATGATCTAGTCTAGCACATTCCTCCTCCAGACCCTGAGAACTGCCTGTTTATCTGGGTGGGGAGGAGGGTATCTGTTTTCCTACGGAGAGTTTGTTGTTTTTCTTCCTGAAACGTAATACAAGTTTACAAAGTCACCACTGGGTGTGTGTGTGTGTGTGTGCATTTTTTGTTTCTATTTGCCTTTGGACTGCATTTCTGGCATTGCTTTATTTCCAGAAAATTATAATTTTTATCTAATTAGAAATTTTTACCCATGTTTTTTTAATGACATTGATTTTGTGCCATGTTTGAAAGTGAAAGTCGCTCAATTATGTCCCACTCTTTGTGACCCCATAGACTATGCCATCCATGGAATTCTCCAGGCCAGAATACTGGAGTGGGTAGCCTTTCCCTTCTCCAGGGGATCTTCCTGACCCAGGGATTAAAACCAGGTCTCCCACGTTGTGGGAAGATTCCTGAGTCACAGAGAAAGCCCAAGAATATTAGAATGGGTAGCCTATCCCTTCTCCAGGGGATTTTCTCTACCCAGGAATAGAACCAGGGTCTCCTGCACTGCAGGTAGATTCTTTCCCAGCTGAGCTATGAGGGAAGCCCTGCTTAGATAGAGTTTTTCTTACCCCATGCCCATTAAAAAAAAAAAATTCTTCAGTGTTCCCATATTTTCAGTAGTTTTACACCTTTACTTTTTACTTAAAGTTTTATTTTACATCTGGAGTACATTTTAAAGAATGGAGTAAGTGAGAGATCCAGTTTAATATTTTTCCAGATGGTCATCTAGTTGTCTAATTTCATTTGAGGACCAAATCCTCCTGCTCTGTTTATTTTAAATGCTATCTTTTTTATAAAGTGAAGTCTAATGCTATCTGGGTCTATCCGTGTGCGGGGTTTTCTACCCTGGTCCGTGTGTCTCTTCATCCCTACAAACACCACATTGTTTACGTCTTGTGGCTGCAGTATTTCAAGGCATCTGGATCACAAGGAATCTCCTCATGATTTGACTTTTCCCATTTTAATTCATTCTTCCTCTTTTTGGTAAGAGCTTGCCATAGATAAAAGTCAGCTTATCTTGTTGAAACCAAATGACCTTTCTATTTTTATTTAGACAGCAGTCAACATATAGATTAACTGGAGAAGTGTCCAGTTGATGATAAGAAGTTCTCAAATCCCAGAAGACAGGATATCTTTCCATGTGGTCAGAATATCCTTTTTTTTTTTCCAGTATTTTAAGTTTTTGTCAGAAGGAACATGCACTTTGTTTTTTCTATGGTGTTTTTAAAATCTTTCTGTAGCATTATCATAATTGGAATGTTTTTTCATTTTATCTTCTGGCTGGCTTTAGTTTTTATTAAGTTACCAATTTTTGTGAAGTAAATGTCTAACCAGACACCTGACTGGATGGTTTGCTACTTCTAATAATTGTTCAGTTGATTCTCCTCTTCTTTGATATAGAATCCAGCTCATCTTCAAAATGCAATGATTACACCTCCTGTCTCACAGGTTTGAATTCAAGGCACTCCTCTGGTGAATCACCCTAAATGGATCTTCAAGAGTATGCACATGACATGGCGTCCCCATAGAGCTGACCTGTTCCAGGCTTTAATGGAAATGTTCCTAGCTTCTCACCACTAAGCAAATTTTTTTATCACAGTTTTATCATGTGGTGAAAGTAAATGTCTACTATTGAATTTATTTTAAAACTCAGAAACACATTGAACTTTAGCAAACATTTCCTTGACTTCAAAGGAAAAGATGGTACATCTTTCTCCCCTTTGACTAAGCAGATGATATGCTGGCAGAGCCCCATTCATATCTCCTTCTAGTGGGCAAGCCATCTGCCAGCCTGAGCATGGCCCTCAGCAACCCCCCAGGGGCCCTTTCCCCGAGAGATCCCTGGGAGGCAGGGGCCCACAGTCTTGTAGTCTGTAAGGGTGACAAGAAGGCCGACTTCTGCCCTCCTGATGAGGCTGGCAACGTGGTATAAATCACACTCCAGAGCCCCAGCTGGACACCATGGGGCCCCTCTTGGCCTCATTGCTCCCTGCCTGCACCCACCCCCTCAGCCTCTCCTGGGACCTCCCCACTGGAAGCACCTGCTAGGAATCCTCGTCTCAGGCTCTGTGTCCAGGGAACCCACCGTGGGCAGGCTTAGAGAAAGTTGTGGGAATGGTAACTGATGTTCTCACCGGATCTAAATTGCATTTTGAGGGGGATTTTACTGTCTTTAATGCATTCCTCTGTTATATTTGCTAACATTTCACTTATGACATTTCCATCAATAATCATAAAGAGATCCATTTCTAATTTTCTTCTTGTGTTTTCTCAGGATCTGCTTTCATAGGTACTGAATAAAAATACATGTGAAGTTTTCTTTTTTTTTTTAAATTGACTTAGAGGATTTTAAATGGCACTGAAATTGCCTGTTACTTGAGTTTGAATGTTTCATGCAATTTCAAAGAATTTATTTGGACCTGGGTGAGGAGGCATAGGCCTTTAGTGACTGTCTCAGTTGCTCCTTGGTAGCCCATCTGGCTAGATGTTCTATTCCTTTGAGGTCAGAAATATTTTTTTCTAGATAAGAAAAAAATACAAATTCTCTGTGTATTTCTAGAGTAACACCCATTCTATTTAATCACACAGAGTTAAAATATTCTCTCAAAATTATTTTTCTTTTCTCAGCTCCTATGGTTAGTTTCTCATCTCATGTATATTTTCCCTTTGTGCACTTTCTTCTTTATCCTCCTGCTGGGAAAGTAGCTTTGTTGTGTTTTTTTAGTATGTGAAAATGCAAATAGTACAGAAAAGAACAAAGTAAAAATTTCCCCAAATCTCATCCCTCTGAGATGACACTACTAATAATTTGGTGGGAACGTCCTTGGTAGTACAGTGGTTAGGAATCTACCTCACAATACAAGGGATGTAGGTTCAATGCCTGGTCAGTGAGCTAAGCCCACACAGTAAAGCTACTGAGCCCAGGAGTTTTAAAGCACATGTGTGGCAACTAGAGACCCCACATGCCACAACTAGAGAAAATCCAAGAACCACAATAAGGAGCCTCAGCGCTGCAACAAAAACCCAGTGCAGCCAAAATAAAGTAAAATTATCATGATGATTTGGTGACTTCTCTTCATTATCTGTTTAGGCTTCCATGCCTGCAGATATATGCAGTCAACACAAGCTGGATGATATTAATGCTATTTTAATTGTAGCCTCCATTCATATGTAAAGGAGGAGTATTTTGTTTTGTTTATCTCTTTTTTCCCATTCCCCTTCTCTCTCTCACACACACACACATATATACATAGATTTTCACTAAATTCCAAAGTTAGTGAGTTAGTCTCCAACATTATTGTTTGGGGTTCTTTTTTTTTTTTTAATTGGTTTTGCCATACAATGACATGAAATCCCCATGGGTTTACTTATGCTCCCCCTCCAGAACCCCTCTCCCTCCTCCCTCCCGATTCCCTCTCCCTGGGACATCTCGGTGCACCAGCCCCAAGCATCAATCCTGGGCTGGCGATTGATTTCACATATGATAATTAACACGTTTCAATGCCATTCTCCCATATCATCCCACCCTTGCCCTCATCCACAGAGTCCACGAGTCTGTTCTATATGTCTGAGTTCCTTTTGCTGTCCCACATGCAGGGTTCTCGCTTTGTTTGGGGTTCTTAGTGTTTTCGTTTCTTCAGAGGTGGGGTTCCCTGACATTTGTTTTCCTTGTTGTTTTCATTGATTTGGAGGGAGCAGGACATAGCTGCTGTTATTCTGACATCTTTACAGGGAAGACTCTTGCATCCCTCCTCATGGCGACTATAACAAATTAGCACAAATTTAGTGTCGGAAAACAACACAGGTATGTTGATGTACTGTTCAAGGAGTTAAAACCAAGATGTGTGCAGGGCTGTGTTTCCTCCAGAGTCTCCAGGAGAACGACCTCCCTGTCTACCCAGCTTCTAGAGATGTGTGCATTCCTCAGCTCAGGGCTCTTCCATCCTTTCCGAGCCAGTCATAGGGGTTCAGTGCTTCTCCAACCATGTCGCCCTCACTCTGACGCCCCCACCACCACACACACACACACACCTCCCTCTGTCACTTATAAGGACCCTTGTGATGCCACTGCACCCTCTGGTTTATCCACATTAATAAACTCCCCACCATGTGATCAGCTGATCAGCATCCTTAATTCACCAGCAGTGCTCACCCCTTTGCCATGTAACAATACTCCCAGGTACGGGCGTCCCAATGAAGGTGTCCTTCATGTGAAGCCTTATTTGCTGACAAGAATTCCCAAATATTTTTCCCCAAATCTACTTGCTCACACCCTGGGATTTACCCCATGCCCTGACCTACACTGAGCTGCATTTGGCATCCAATATGAGCAGGGGACCCATCAGAGACATGATAGGGGAGGGACAGAGTCTAGAGGGAGTGACCTTCCCGGGTCTGAGATTTGCACAAAAGGGAACCCCCCCACCAAACAGAAGGTTTGCTTGGGCCTCCCTCTCCTTGAACCGCCTCAACACCCATATTAGGTCACTATTTTCCTCACACCCACGGTGAAGGGACTGAAGTCCACAAAGGTTCAGGGTCATGGAGACGCCGCCAGGAATAGAGAGTCTGGGCTCGCAGTCCCCACATCCTGAGTTCCCCAGTGTGCTGGAAATACCCTGGGAACTTACCTCCGGAGGACGTGGCCGGAAACCGCTCCTCCCCCTTATCAAGCCTCTCAGCCAGTCTCCAAATATGGCAGGGGGCAGGGATGCACTCACAGGTTCTGTTACAAAAGGAAGTGTCCTCTCAGATTGCCAGGTCTCTGTATATAGCACGGAGCAGGGGGTGAGGCCAGGGCCCCCGCGTGTACCATCATAGCTCACCATCCCGACATCCAGCTCTATGCTCGGGGCAGAGGGGGTGGGGAGCACCCAGCTTGCTCATCCATCCAGCAGGAAAGCACTGAGCTTCCAAGGTGGTCACCTTCTGATAACACAGTCCGGTCCGCTACAGAAGAAGGCAGCCAGTGCCATTCTGAGGTAGAGAAACCAGGGAGATGTACCCACCCAGGGGCCCACCCTGCAGCCAGCCACTCCTCGAAAGTGACGCCCCCAAGGACAGACCACTGTCAGCCCTTCCCTTGGCCCCCTTGTCTGTCTCTGCCCATGGAGATGCCACCTTCCACCTTTTTTAAGCTACTTGTCGTTTGTAACTTAAATGCCAGGCATCATGCTAAAGACATCAGTGATCATATGGTTTCCTTTCATCTAAACAGGGAAAGTGGGATATTCTCACAAGGCAGAGCTGTGGGAAAGACACTCAAAGAAACTGAACCCTGAAGTCATAGAAGTCTCCCCATCATTATGGAATGACACTTACTCATTGGGAGGTGCTGCCCACATGGAAGGTTCTGTACAGACACACGGTTAACAATCTCAGAAAAATTTAGAGATGATCACCTGGCAGAAACCTGTTCCCAGCTCATCTCTGAGAATCAAGGCTGACCATGTGCCTGGGGCTCCACCATTTAGTGGGCTGCTTCTTCTGTCTCCCCAAAGAACAAGGGGTCAGAGAAAGCGGCCATTCCACTCAGAGCCTGTGTCCCCACCTCTAAGTCATGCTCTAGGCCTGGGGCTGGGTGGGCTTTTGCCCAGCTGGGCCATCCTTATAGAATAACCCTGGGTGTGTGCATTCTGATCCCAAAGGGTAACCACAGCTGTTTGTAGGGTGTTTGTGGGCAGTGTCTGCACATGTAGGCGTGAGGTAGGACAGCTGGACTGGACAGCTGGTGTTTGTCAAATGGTGTGAGATTGTAGCTTTGTTCTCCCCCAGACACTCCAAGAACAAAGCTCAGGGCAGAAGCTGAGCTCTACTAAAGTAAAGCAATAAGATGATCACTCTTGAGGCCAAGGAAACTTCCCTGACTGCATAAGCACAAAAAGACTCTTTGGGGATCCAAAGGGAGGGGACACCACCCCACACTCAGTTTTGCCAAGACTCCCATAGGCGTCTATGGTGGAATCCATCTTAGCAAAAAGATGCACACTCCTGTTGGGCAGGATCCTAAAACAGGTCAGATGTGGGAAAAGAAACCAGATAACTGATCAAAGGGAAAAAAAGACCCAGAAGAACTGACCTGTAAAGTGATTTAACCTCTTCTTCACTACCTCCCCCTCACTAGGGAGGACACACACTCTCTTTCTCACCAGGTATATATTTCTGTCTTGATTCTGTCTTAAATAAACTATTTCTCTGTATGCTTTCCCACATGTTAGGCTGTATGTCTGATAATAAACTTTGTATTTGTTTCTACAGTGTTTGCCTCCTTGAGACATTCTTGCCTTCAAACAAGGGAAAAAGCCAGGAAACATTACATCTAACCTCTGGCCCCTGATGGCCTAGTGGCTAGGATTCTGGGTTTTCATCCAGGCTACCCAGGTTCAATTCCTGGGCAGGAAACTAAGATCTGCCTTCAGGACCACTCACTGCTGTCTCTCTTGAGATTCTGCAGGCTGACTGTCATGCAAGTGCACTTGGGAGCCCAGGAGGTGCAGGAAAGCTGGGGGTGGGAAGGGCAGGGAGGCCGTGGGCCAGGTCAAGTTCCGTCCAGAAATGTGGAGGGAGGGGCTTGGCAGATCTAAATTCAGTCCTGAGTTCCTAGGACATTAGGAAGGAAGACTTTTCAAGGTAGCAAGATAATCCATGTTTTATTCAACAGTTTCCTGCATTGGAGAAGGAAATGGCAACCCACTCCAGTGTTCTTGCCTGGAGAATCCCAGGGACAGTGGGGCCTGGTGGGCTGCCATCTATGGGGTCGCACAGAGTCAGACATGACTGAAGAGACTTAGCAGCAGCAGCAGTTGCTAGCTCAAGTTATGAATTTAAAATATTTAAGCCTTCAGTAAATTGTCTAAGCATCTCTGGGGCCAGCTGGGAACAAGGTGGCCAGGGTGTCTGGAGTGGGTGATGGGAGCTCAGAGGGATGTTGGGGTTAGGAAACCCCAGAGCACACCTGACAAGCTCTCCCAGGCTGGTATGCACTGGGCCCTGATGGCAGCCCCTGCTCCCCAGGGGTTCACTTCCCCAGCTCTGGAAGCCACCTTGGCTTGTGACTCCATGGTGACATACTGGGTTTCAGAGACAGTTTTGCTCGGAAACATCACTGTGAGTAAGAAAGCCAGCATCTCCAGGGCTAAGGGGAGAGTTCCTCTGCACAAACCCGCTGGAGCTGGTGGTAACTGCGCACAGGATCAAGACAGGTCGCTGGGACTGATACATGAAGCCTGGAGGCTGCTGTCTCAGGAGTGAGTGGCCAAGTCCATAGTAGCTGCAGACCTCTGCCTCAGACAGAACTTCCAGGACGACTCAGGGTTCCGCTCGGCTTATCAACAACAACCACGTGGTCCCTCCATTGTTGGATGGCTCAACCTTGCTTTGTCTAGTCCTATTTGAAAACAACTTACCTCTGGACTTCCTTGGGGATACAATGGATAAGAATCCACCTAGCAATGCAGGGGACATGGATTCGATCCCTGGTCTTGGAAGATTCCACATGCCACGGAGTAACTAAAGCCTGTGCGCCACAACTACTGAAGCCCTTGTGCCTAGAGCCTGTGCTCTGCAGCAAGAGAAGTCACTGCGATGAGAAACCCGTGCACTTCAATGAAGGGTAGACCTTGCTCAGCAAAGAGCCTTCAAGCAGCAATGAAAACCCAGTGCAACCAAAAAAATCAACAACTCATAGGCCAGACAAAAATAAATATCATATGATATTGCCTATAAGTAGCATTTTTTTAATTTCCTTTACTTCATTGTGTTGGTTTCGCCATACATTGACATGAAACCGCCATGGGTTTACATATGCTCCCCCTCCAGAACCCCCCTCCCTCCTCACTCCGGACTCCCTCCGGACTCCCTCCCCCTGGGTCATCCCGGTGCACCAACCCTGAGCATCAAACCTGGGCTGGCGATTGATTTCACATATGATAATTAACATGTTTCAATAGCATTTTTTTAAAAAAAAGATACAAATGGATTTATTTCCAAAGCTGAAAGAGACTCACAGACTCAGGAAACAAACATGGTTACCAAAGGAGAAAGGAGAGTGGGGAGAGGAATAAGTTAGGAGTATAAGATTAACATATATACACTGCTGTATATAAAATAGAAAACCAAGAAGGACTTACTGTATAGTACAGGGAACTATATATTTTCTAATAACTTACAAGGTAAGAGAATCTTAAGAATATATATGTTTATTTATATTCATGTATAACTGAATCACCTTGCTGCATATCTGAAGTTAACATGATACTGTAAATCAAGTAGACTTCAGATAAAACACACACACACACACACACACAACTAACTTCATGGAAAATCTTCCCTGATGGTGGAACTCAGTCCAGTGTCTTCATGGAAACATGTTCCCTTCTGTGAACGTTTCTTGTGTGATTGACATGTTTCCCCCAGATCCCGCTTAGTCCACTAATTCTGTAGCTAAGGCCGTGATTTCTTGGTCGAACTAAAGTTACTAAATCAACAAGACAGAATCACATTGACTTCATAGCCTCATGCCTCACATTTTAGGAATGTTCCCATTGGGAATTGTGTCAGAGGCTCTCAAACACTGGTGTGCTTGAGAATGACTAGAGTGGGTCCTTCAGAGGAAAAGCCTGGCCTCCACCCCAGTCTGCATCTCCAGGCAGATGCCTGGCACCTGCCGGTCCAATCAGCACTGCAGGTGACTCTGACCAAAGCCACCTGGGGACAATGAAGGAAAATCCT
Source organism: Antilocapra americana (assembly GCA_007570785.1). NCBI lineage: Eukaryota > Metazoa > Chordata > Mammalia > Artiodactyla > Antilocapridae > Antilocapra > Antilocapra americana. Next base: position 1,657,037 of record ML663575.1, on the reverse strand, counting down.
GGTGACAGCAGCACCTCCAGAGCTTATAAGGTGTCCAGGGGAGGGAGTGGAGGCAAGTTTGAGGGACAAAGATCTGTATTTTTGAAGCGAGGTGAAAGGAGGACATTTGTACTGGGTAAGAAAGCATCATTTGGTTCTAAAGTGCTAAGATTAAAGATTTCAGAAGCATTTAAGTCTCATCACCTAGGTTCATAAAGATACTAAAAACCAACTTGAAACAACCAACCTATTAGACATTGGTGGACAGACCCTCGGTTCCAACAGCAAGGAGTGAATTCTGCAACAGTCTGGGTCAGCTTGGACGTTCATCCCTCCTCACTCAAGCCTCTGGATGGAGCCACAGCCCCAGTCAACACCTTGACAGCAGCCTGGGGGCCCTCAGCAGACTCCTGACCATAGACACAGAGAGGAAAGCGTAAACATATGTTTCTGGGAGTAATTAAGTTTGTGGTCACTTGCTACCCAGTTCAGTTACTCAGTCATGTCCAACTCTTTGCAACCCCATGGACTGCAGCATGCCAGGCTTCCCTGTCCATCACCAGCTCCTGGAGTTTACTCAAACTCATGTCCATTGAGTTGGTAATGCCATCCAACCATCTCATCCTCTGTCATCCCCTTCTCCTCCCACCTTCAATATTTCCCAGCATCAGGGTCTTTTCAAATGAGTCAGTTCTTTGTATCAGGTGGTCAAAGTATTGGAGTTTCGGCTTCAGCAACAGTCCTTCCAATGAATATTCAGGATTGATTTCCTTTAGGATGGCATGGTTGGATATCCTTGCAGTCCAAGGGACTCTCAAGAGTCTTTTCCAGCACAATTCAAAAGCATTAATTTTTTGGTGCTCAGCTTTCTTTATATTCCAACTCTCACATCCATTCATGACTACTGGAAAAACCATAGCCTTGACTAAAGGACCTTTGTTGGCAAAGTAATGTCTCTGCTTTTTAATATGCTTTCTAGGTTGGTCATAGCTTTTCTTCCAAGAAGCAAGTGTCTTCTAATTTCATGGCTGCAGTCACCATTGGCAGTGATTTTGGCGCCCCCAAAAATAAAGTCATCCACTGTTTCCACTGTTTCCCCATCTGTTTGCCATGAAGTGATGGGACTGGATGCCATGTTCTTAGTTTTCTGAATGTTGAGTTTTAAGCCAACTTTTTCACTCTCCTCTTTTACTTTTATCAAGAGGCTCTTTAGTTCTTCACTTTCTGCTGTAATGGTGGTGTCATCTGTATATCTGAGGTTATTGATACTTTTCCCAACAATCTTGATTCCAGCTTGTGCTTCATCCAGCCCAGCATTTCTCTTAATGTACTCTGCATATAAGTTAAACAATTAGGGTGACAACATACAGCCTTGACATACTCTTTTCCCTGTTTGGAACCAGTCTGCTGTTCCATGTCTAGTTTTAACTGTTGCTTCCTGACCTGCATACTGATTTCTCAGGAGACAGGTCAGGTGGTCTGGTCTGCCCATCTCTTTCAGAATTTTCCACAGTTTGTTGTGGTCCACACAGTCAAAGGCTTTGGCATAGTCAGTAAACAGAAGTAGATGTTTTTCTGGAACTCTCTTGCTTTTTTGATGATCCAACGGATGTTGGCAATTTGATCTCTGGTTCCTCTGCATTTTCTAAATCCAGCTTGAACATCTGGAAGTTCACAGTTCATGTACTGTTGAAGCCTGGCTTGGAGAACTGTGAACATTACTTTACTAGCGTGTGAGATGAGTGCAATTGTATGGTAGTTTGAGCATTCTTTGGCATTGCCTTTCTTTGGATGGGAATGAAAACTGACCTTTTCCAATTCTGTGGCCACTGCTGAGTTTTCCAAATTTGCTGGCATATTGAGTGCAGCACTTTCACAGCATCATCTTTCAGGATTTGAAATAGCTCAACTGGAATTCCATCACCTCCAATCGCTTTGTTTGTAGTGATGCTTCCTAAGGCCCACTTGACATCACATTCCAGGATGTCTGGCTCTAGGTGAGTGATCACACCATTGTGATTATCTGGGTCATGAAGATCTTTTTGTATAGTTCTTCTGTGTATGCTTGCCACCTCTTCTTAATATCTTCTGCTTCTGTTAGGTCCCTACCATTTCTGTCCTTTATTGAGCCTATCTTTGCACAAAATGTTCCCTTGGTATCTCTAATTTTCTTGAAGAGATCTCTAGACTTCCCCATTCTATTGTTTTCCTCTATTTCTTTTCATTGATCACTGAGGAAGGCTTTCTTATCTCTCCTTGCTCTTCTTTGGAACTCTGCACTCAAATGGGTATCTTTCCTTTTCTCCTTTGCTTTTCACTTCTCTTCTTTTCACAGCTATTTGCAAGGCCTCCTCAGACAGCCATTTTGCTTTTTTGCATTTCTTTTTCTTGGGGATGACCTTGATCGCTGCCTCCTGTACAATGTCACAAATCCCCATCCACAGTTCTTCACACTCTCTATCAGATCTAATCCCTTGAATCTATTTGTCACTTCCACTTCCACTTTGTAAGGGATTTAGTTTAAGTCATACCTGAATGGTGCAGTGGTTTTCCCTACTTTCTTCAATTTCAGTCTGAATTTGGCAATAAGGAGTTCATGAGCCACAGTCAGCTCTCAGTCTTTTTTTTTGCTGACTGTATAGAACGTCTCCATCTTTGGCTACAAAGATATAACCAATCTGATTTCAGTATTAACCATCTGGTGATGTCCATGTGTAGAGTCTTCTCTTGTGTTTTTGGAAGAGGGTGTTTTCTATGACCAGTGCGTTCTCTTGGCAAAACTCTATTAGCCTTTGCCCAGCTTCGTTCTGTACTCCAAGACCAAATTTGCCTGTTACTCCGGGTATTTCTTGACTTGCTACTTTTACATTCCAGTTCCCTATAATGAAAAGAATATCTTTTTTGGGTGCTAACTCTAGAAGGTCTTATAGGTCTTCATAGAACCATTCGACTTCACCTTCTTCAGCATTACTGGTTAGGGCATAAACTTGGATTACTGTGATATTGAATGGTTTGCCTTGGAAACGAGCAGAGATCATCCTGTCATTTTTGAGATTGCATTCAAGTACGGCATTTCAGACTCTTTTGTTTACTATGATGGCTACTCCATTTCTTTTAAGGAATTCTTGCCCACAGTAGAAGATATAATGATTATCTGAGTTAAATTCACCCATTCCAGTCCATTTCCTATATTGTCTGATTCCTAAAGTGTTCACTCTTGCCATCTCTTGTTTGACCACTTCCAATTTGCCTTGATTCATAGACCTAACATTCCAGGTTCCTAAGCAATATTGTTTTTTACAGCATCAGACTTTATTTCCATCAGCAGTCACCTCCATATCTGGGTGTTCTTTTTGCTTTGGCTCTATCTCTTTGTTCTTTCTGGAGTTATTTCTCCCCTGATCTCCAATAGCATATTGGGCACCTACCGACCTGGGGAGTTCATCTTTCAGTGTCCTATCTTTTTGCCTTTTCATACTGTTCATGGGGTTCTCAAGGCAAGTATACTGCAGTGGTTTTCCATTCCCTTCTCCAATGGACCACGTTTTGTCAGAACTCTCCACCATAACCCATCCGTCTTGGGTGGCCCTACAAGGCCCTACTGAGCCTCTTGTTACCCAGTGAGGGAGAACATCTGTTTTCTCTTTGGAGAACTGTAGAGGAACATCTCTTTTTTGGTTTGGTTTTGTTTTTCAGAAAAAAAAATTTTTTTTTGATAAATAAAAGGACAATAGCCGAAACATGGAAACCACCTAAATGTCCATGGTCCTTGCAGACCATACCACCTTGCTGAGCATATCACCTTACAGACTGTACAGGGGATGAAGAGACATGGGGAAACACACACACACACACACACACACACACACACACACACACCACAGAGATGGAGCCAACAAATCCAGACCATAGAAAACTCTGCAGGACAAGTAACCAGATTCTATCACCAAGTAGAGAGAGTAATCTACAGATGAAAAAAGGCTCAAGAGATGTGTCAGCCAATGGATTGAAAATATCCATTTAAAAAAGTCAAAATTGCTAGGAAAGACCTGGAAGGCACTGTCCTGTAGGACTAGAGTTTAAGGGACTGACGCTTTTCCCCATGAAAACTTTTCCCTGCATGGTGACATCGAAATGCAGGCAAATTTGTCCTGAAGGAACAAATCTATGAGGTCAACTACCCTGAACACATTCATTACATGAAATGAGGAGTAACCAAACAATGGCTTCAGTGCAAAGTTAGGTAATGATTGTAAAAAAAGTCCTCTCCCTTTCCACTGGCTGGTAACTTCTTTAATATAATTGTTCTGACTTTTATAATGGCCTGTTGAGTAACAGCACATCTCTGCAAAATCTCACTTTGGAATGAAGGGAGATTTTGTTGAAATAAAGAGGTGTTTGGGAAATGCAATGTTTGTTTGGGTTTCAAGCTGAGTGCTGATTCAATTGCTGATTGCTGTCAGCTCTAGCACTGAACAGAAACTGCCTCTAGGACAGGCCGAGGTGCAGGCGCTGTGACTGAGGTCAGGACCCCAGGCGCATGGAGGGCATAGGAATACAGAATGAGGGTCTTGGTGTTAGTTTGGTTCCAGAGCCCGTGGAGGTGGAGATTGACCCAGGAGTTCCATGGGACAATTTGATCCCCACATCACCCTCCTGTTTCCTGAAACAGCAGTAACTTTTACCTCTGATGTTATCTAGGCCTGCTGACCACTTTGGATGCCAGGTTCAGGGGCCCATTCTTGTCCCCTAGGGGGACATCCACTGCTTAACCACATGTCTTGCAGCATGCCTACCTGGCCGGATGCTGGGCTCCCTCACCTATGCATCGCCTTTCACAGCCCTGGATGCCAGGTGAGGCCAAGTCAGATTAAAGAGCCTTCTTGATGGGGCTGGGGCTCAGCACCATATCAGAAAGACAGTCCTGTCTATTTATCTCCATGGCAACACTGGGGTACCCAAGTATTGCCCCGTTTACAGACAGGAGACTAAATGCATGGGAACTAGGCTCTTATGCCAAGGTCACGGACGAGGTGAACTTTGAACTCCAGGTCCAACTACAACCCCTGGGGACCACAACTCCTAAAGCAGGAGGCCTAGCATCAGGAGAAGACAGGGCTGGACAAGCTGAAGTGATCAGTATGCTGGCGGAGATGGCTCCGCCAGTATCTTGGCCACCATTGCCTTCAGACTTTCAGCAAGCTTTTCCACAGTGAGGAGGTCCAGAGCAAGCATGGAGGACTGCGGGAATGCCTCTCTCCATGTATCCAGCATTATGCTGGCCACTGGTAGGACACTAGTGACCTCAAGCACCTCCAGGGAGGGACCTTGGGAAATTACCAACTATCTGCTCCCAGGGAGAAGCCCCTCCATGTAGCGGTTGCATCTCTCCTTGGTGTGAATATCTCCACTGCAGGCAGTTTCCATCTGCCCAGCGATGCTGCCAAGCATGAAACAAGAAAGAGATGGGGCCAGCAGCTCACCTCCGCCAGACAGGTGGGCAGGCAGGTGTCAAGCACATGCAGGAAGTCCTAAAACAATCAGGAAGTCAAAAATATTCACTAGTTAATGTAATTTAACTCTGCTTATAGTTTATTTTTGAGACTAGCTGTGTCTGTGCGGCTCTGTTTTATAGTCGTCTGTCACAGGCTGAGAGAGCCCGGACTCAGCTCCCAGAGATGGAGACACAGGCGCCTGAAGTCTGGTCAGACCTGTTTTCATGCCAAGTCATGGCAGGGAGCCATGCCAGAGGGTGGAACGGTTCATCTTAAAACACGGGCACTGGGGACATTGGGTGATCACTTAGCTGAACCCGCCAGACAGACTGGAGTGGAGGCGATGTGGCCACGTCAGCCTAGTGGGGACCCAGAGTTTTCCTCCGCTGGTCCAGGGACGGGAGACTGTCCTATTGCTCATTCTGTTAGCGTCACAGACCAGGAAGTGCAGGTGGCCTTGCTGTTCTCGGCACCCATGACCCCCTGCCCTCAGCTTGTCTGCTGGGCCAGCTTGACTTCCTGTAGGGGATTGCCTGCCTGGACCACCGCCAACAAATAAGAGGAACAGAGGCGATGCAGGAGGAGGTGACAAGTGCGCAGGAAGTAAACCAGGAACGTGAGAGTTCTGTGGCCCAGGGACCTGGACACATTTTGAGAAGCAGATGTGGCCTGTGTCTGCACTGCCGTCATCAAAGGCTGCATTCACTCTGCTCCATTGTCCTCTCTTCAGACATCACCAGTTAAAAATCCAGTCAGGGAATTCCTTGGCAAATCCAGTGGTTAGGACTCAGCACTTTTACTGCCAGGTTCAATCCCTGGTTGGGAAACTAAGATCCTGCAAGCCACATATACAACCAAAAATTAAATAAATAAATAAAATAAAATCCACTCTCAGAGAAGGTGGGGGAAGGGAAATTGGAGCAAGGTGGTCAAAAGGCAAAATCTTCCTTTATATGATAAATATGTCCTAGGGATGCCAGTGCAACAGGATGACCATATCTCATCCCACCGTGTGGTACACAGGAAGCTTGTTGAGTCAATCCTATGAGTTATCACAGGAGAACTTTTGCCTTGTCTTTTCATTGCATCTGTAAGTCAGTGGATGCTAGCTGGACTTTCTGTGGTCATCATTTCACAATATATGTAAATCAAACCATCACGCTGTACATCTTAAACTTGCACAGGGATGTGTGTCAATTATTTCTCAGTAAAACTGTGGGGAGAAATCTGCTTTCAGAAGGATGACTAGACTAGGAAGCAGAAATCCGTATTATACAAAGCTGGTGGCAACTGTAAGACTCTGGGGGACGCTGGCTTCTGCTTGGCCTGTGTCCAATGACACACATTTCCAGTGTTAGTCAGACCTGTCTCCACGATGCCCTGCAAGTCAAGCTGGCAAGGTATGAATGGTCCCTAAACTCAGCTGTGTTAAGACTCCTCAGTTATTCTCAGCCTCACCTCCGGCCACACCTGAGTCGCTTGCTTCTGACCTGGAGCACATCTACTGAGTCTCCCAGGGTGTCAGTTTTGGCACCTGACCTAGTGATAGCCCATTACTTGGGAAAGCTTGGGAAGATTCCATCTGGTTCCATAATCTCCACCCCAGCTGGGTGGACTTAGCATTGCTGGCACGTGTATCAGGGTGACCCCAGAGGTCCGGGCTCCAGGGACAGAGGAAGGCGTGGTCAGGCCTCAGCAAGAAGGACTGCAGGTGAGCAGTGTGGAGATGGCCAGGTCATCCTGGACAGCAGGATTGGGGCCTGTCATGGGGGGTTGGGGTGCAGAGTTTGCAGGAAAGAAGTATTCTGAATCCCTGGAAGAGAGGAATTCCCCTACCCGCAATCCCTACTCTGATATTCCTAGAGCAGACCGTGGGGTCCCAGCCCTGTAGCTGTTCACTGGGGCTCCTGAAATCCATGCTCACAAACCCACAACCACATCCACCTATCTATATCTTGTAGCTTCTGGACTGTGAGTTTCTTTTCCAGGTCTAAAGCAAGGTACATGGGAGACTTTGGAGAACTCTTCCATTTCTGGGCCTTCATTCAGAGCCTTGTGAAAAAAATTGGGTCAAAAGTGAATGAAAGGACTTCCCGGGTGGTCCATTGGCTAGGACTCTGGGCTCCCAATGTAGGGGTCCTGGGTTTGGTCGGTGGTCAGGGAACTAGATCCCACATGCCACAACTAAAAATATCTTGCATGCCGCAACTAAGACCCAGCATAGCAAAAATAAATAAAAATAAAAAATGAACGAAAAGAGGCCTTGACAAATGATTTTCAATATTTCACACTGTGCCACGTGGCCTGGCACCAGCTTCTAACCCCCTTCACCACTGTGGGCCATATTCAGGTCTGTGGGAGGGGAATTTTGGGAAAACCAAACCAGGCCCACATCCACATGGGTCTTGGACACTAGAGAATGTGCAGTAGAATCAAGCTTTTCTTCTGGATGCTCTCAGTGGTGGTTTTCAGACCACTGCCTTTTCAAGCCCATGGCCCTCAGATCTGGGCATGAAGAAGACACATCTCTACTTTGACAAATCCTGGAGGTGCCACCCATGCCAGGTTCACAGACTGGGGAATAAGCCTGGGGCTGTGCTATCTTCTAATTAAAAAAATAAGGCAAAACTTAAGTGTTATGAAGTTTTCTCATGTGGATGGACAGTAGTACCTAATTGTAATTTCTAAACAAACATACATAAACTGGGGGTGATATGAAAAATGGTTAAAAAAAGGAGCTTACTCAAAAACCCTCTAAAGCCCACTCAGACACGTGTCCACCAAGGAAAGGGCCCCCACGCCATCACATCCAGGCTCACTCCAGCTAGAGGGAACTTGAGGTCACTTGCTCTGACCCCTCATCTCCCAAATGAGAGGATCAGATCCAGAAAGATTAAATGACCAAGGAGAAACATCTGGTTTGCTATAGACACCAAACTAAATCCAAGACACTTTTACCTGTATGTGTGTCTGAGTGGATGCATACGTGTGTGTCTCTGGGCGTGTGTGTGTCTCTGGGAGTGTCTGAATCTCTGTGTGTTTCTGCATGTGTGTCTGTATGTCTGCTTATGTGCGTGTGTGTCTGTGTGTAGAACAAAACCAGTGTTCTGCATTAAGATCATGGAACCGTTATCGAAACAAATAAATAAACAAAACATTGTCTCTACCCAACAAAAAGAGTCCGGTTAAGTAAACTCCTGTAACCACACGAGGACCTGTTGTGTGTAAATCATGTTCACAAGGAGTTTATACTCAGAGACAGAAATGTCCATCTTTTAACATTCAAGGTTTAAAAGTCTCACTGATTGAACGCAATTAATTGTGCCTGAAGCTGTGCAGAAATTCCTGCTCTGCCCATAGGGAGCCTCGCTGGGTACTGGCACATGGTTGAAATTTTTATCTTGAATACTTCTCTGTCTTTTCTGACTTTCTATAAGTATTATACAGGACATTTTTAAAACTTAAAAGAAAATGAGAATTTGTAACTGGAGGTTTGCATGGCAGCTTCCTGACCCGGAGCTCTTTTGGGCAACACTGCCCGTGTCCCAGCTTCTGGTCAGCTCGGTGGGTGCTCCCAGGTGCCCCAAGGCCAAAGAAGGGCTGCCTGCCTAACCTGGCCTCTTCTCTGTAAAGTCCAATGTTCTGGTTCTGCATCAAGCTTGGGTCTGGAGTCCAAGGGTGGCTCCAAAGTTGAAAGTACCATTTCCCCTGCCTTCCACCTCTACCCTCTCCCTACGCCACCTCTGCAATCACACATGGCATCATTGTAAGGCCTCAGACTTGGGAGCAAACAGGCTGCCCAAGACAGCTGACCTTGAACTCTTCTTTGTTTATTTCCCTTAAGTTTACTATGTATGGATGTGAAAGTTGGACCTTAAAGAAGGCAGAGTGCTGAAGAATTGATGCTTTTGAACTGTGGTGCTGCAGAAGACTCTTGAGAGTCCCTTGGACTGCAAGGAGAACCAACCAGTCCATCCTATAGGAAATCAACCCTGAATATTCATTGGAAGGACTGATGCTGAAGCTGAAACGCCAATACCTTGGCCACCTGATGTGAAGAACTGACTCCTTGGAAAAGATCTTGATGCTAGGAAAGATTGAAGGCAGGAGGAGAAGGGGACAACAGAGGATGAGATGGTTGGATGGTATCACCGACTCAATGGACATGAGTTTGAGCAAATTCTGGGAGAGAGTAAAGGACAAGGAAGCCTGGTGTGCTGCAGTCCATGAGGTCACAAAGAGTTGGACATGACTAAGAGACTGAACAACAAAAGCCTGGAGAAGCCACACACCCATGGCTCTGCTGCAACTCCCATGGCTTGGGACACATAGCCCACCAGGGAGGGAGCTGTCCCCACTCCTGGCCCCAGGCCTGCAGGGGGAAACTGGGTTTTTCCTGTATAGATCAGCAGTCTGGCACAGTTAGAAAGTGGCCAGGGCAGATGCTGGCCACCTGCTGTCTCAAAACTGCATCCTTTTCTGAGGCCATTGGCTGTGGAAAAGTGGAGTTTAATGAGCTATAAACCACTGCTATCTCTACTCTTCCCTTCATGATGTGGAGGAACTTACTCGGCGAGGACAACAGCCCTGTCCTTTGTCAGTCACCACCAACTGTTCCACCAGGGCTCGGCTGGTCGAGGGAGGGTGAGATGAACCTCTTTCCTGCTACATCAGCAGGGCTAACCAGAGCGCAAAGACCCTGCGATAAGAAACACCCTCAGTATCACTGCTGGGGGAGCAGGAAAGGAGCTAATTTAAGTGCCAGGGAAGTTATTTGAAACAACTTGACCCAGACTGCTCTGGGAAAATGTGTCCACTGTGTTCGCTACCCATCCCAGGCAGCAGCACACAGCTGGATGCCTCTGGACACAGAGCCTCTTAGTGGTCCTCCTTTCATGTCCAGAAACTCAGACACATTTGCATGGGGCTGATCACATGAATGGGCTGCAGTGGGGTTCCAGGTAGAGCGGAGACAGACGTGCAGAGTGTCGCTACGGGCGGTGCAAGCAGCACCTGGCAGGCTTGGTGGCAGGGACTGTGACCTCTTCGGTGACCAGGGCCCCTGGATGGTGCTTGCTCCCAGGGCATGAGGGCAGGGTTGGGTGTAAAACCTGCGGAGAAGGGTTGGAGGCCCGCTTAGAAGATGGTCTCTCCACATGCACGTATGCAGTGGGCAGGGCTGACCTGGCCCAAGGACAATCAAGGCAAGATTTATCAGCGTCATCCAGGCACCTGTTAACGCTGATTCTTCACACCCCAACCCCTTGCGTTAGTTTCCTGGGGCACCTGCATTTCAGCATACAAACTAGGGGACCTAAAATAACAGAAATTCTTTCTGTCACAGGTCCTCAGGCTGAAAGTCCTGAATCAAGGAGTTGGCAGGACTGTGCTCACTGCAGGCCTCCAAAGAAGGATCCTTCCTCACCTCCTCCAATTTCTCACGGTCTCACATGTCCCCTGGTATCTGGCCGCATCACCCCCATCTCTGTGGTCACTCACTGTGTCTCCCCATTCCTCTGTCCTCTTCTTGCCTCCTTCTTCAAGTCATCCTGGATGATGGTTCACCCTAATAATCTCATCTTACCCTGATCACATCTGTAAAGTACACTCATGGGCTCTACAGGTTCAACCCAGAAGAGACACAGCCATCTTCGGGGGAGACGCAACCATCAGCAGGAGCCCAGTGGGCCCCAGCAAAACTTCCCATTTGAGATGCGCTGGTCTGGACAAGCAGAGGCTGTCCCCGTACCTCCCCAGCCATGCCCCAAGCCCCAGGCTGCAGAACGTGTCTGCCTTTTGAACCTACAAGGTCAACCAGAGTGAGGCTTGGGACCAGTAAGGGTCAGGTTTAGGGACTTGCTGAATTTATCAGTAATAGGACTCATAACCTTCTCTCCACATCTTCAGGTCACAAAGAGCCTCTGACTCCTCTACCTGTGTGTCCAGGACCCCACACAGCCCACCTGAGACAAAGACCTGGATGCACAAATTACAACTAGGTACTACTGTCCATCCGCACATGAAAACTTCATGTAGTTTAGTTTTTGTCTTATCTTTTGGCCAGAAAAAAGCACAGCCACCTTCCTGCTCTCCAGAGTGTGACCCCAGTGTGAATGGCACCCCCTGGATTTCCCAAAGCAGAAGCAGGCATTCCTGGAGTCCAGAGCTGGCAGCCACAACCTCAGGAAAGGTTACAGCTTGAACACCACAACTGAGAGTATCGAAAAAAAAGGGCAGCTCTACCACACGTTTTCAAATGTCCAAGACACTCAAGTGTTTCAGGTGATGCTGAAACTGATGTGTGGACAGGAGGGCTTCATAAAGTTTGAGTGACCAGGAAGTCCTGACCTAGAAGTGATGGAGACGAGTGTCCTCCAGGCCAGAAACAGACCCTGGGCCCTTGTTCCAACAACTCCAGCTCTCTAGAGCTAATGTCTGCATCCGCTGGGCTTCCCTTCTCCTGGAAGAGTCAGGAGCTGACATCCCTGAGGGCTGCCCAAGCCAATGGGAAGTGACAGTCAGAGTCACCCAACCTTGTCGGAGTCACCAGAGTCAGAGTCACCCAACCTTGTCATGTGGTCGCGTGACAGCCCAGCAGAACCAAGAACCCAGCAGAGCTCTGCTCCCTGGTCCATGGACCATGGTCCATGGACCAAAGCACATGGTCCAGCTTCCTCACCCCCAGTTCAGCCCCCACTTCCCACCTGATACTCCCAGAGTTTGTCTCCCATATTTATCTCAGAGGCAGCATATGGGGTTCTAACCTGAGGTACAGGTCCACTGTGATGTAGCCCACCCTGGACCTATGGATGGAGGTGGGCGTAGAGGTCATATCCAGCCAGTCTCTGGAGGACAATTCTCCAGCTCACACACAGGGCTGAGATGAATGTAATCATCAGCCTAAGAGAAAAGAAGCAAGAAAGCAAACCTGCCCAAATGTTCCTTCTGTTTGCCCAGGGATTTTGGCTTCCTGTGAAACCACAGAACAGCATGGAGCCAAGCGAGGTCTTCAAGTGGCCCCAGCTCCAGGCTTCCCTGGTCACAGACTAGGGAAAGCATAGACCTGCTTGAGCTTTCTGAACAGGATGCAGAGGTGTCCAAGAGGCCAAGAGACATAAATCCTAACAGATTTCCTGTCACTCCACTTCCCTGACGAGGATCCAAATGCCACAGCATAAATCACACCCACGTGTCCAGCTAAGGACAACTCAGCCTAAAACAGCCCTGTTCCAGCTTTTCCAGCATTATTTGGCAAGTGTTGGTTCTGGACTATATATTTTTTACAAGTTTGTAGATTTTTTTTTCATTTATTAAACAAGACAGTCTCAGTGTTTTGTCAAATAAGTCTGAGTCTAGATGCACACTCGGCCCTAATCAAACATGGTAAAGGTAGGAACAACTCCTAAGTAATAAAACTGCTTTAGTTAAAGCAGTGGTCTTTCCTGCTGGCTCAGTGGTAAAGAGTCTGCCTGCAGTGCAGGAGACCCGGGTTGGATCCCTGGGTTGGGAAGATCTCCTGGAGAAGCGCATGGCAACCCACTCTAGTACTCTTCACTAGAGAATCCCATGGACAGAGGAGCCTAGTGGGCTGCAGACCATAGCACTGCCCAGAGTCGGACACAACTGAAGCAACTAAGCAGCGGTATCAGTAGCAGCAGGGTTTTTCAAAGTCAATGAACCACTCTCGACCTTTTTTTAAAGTAACGTTTATGAATATCCTACTGGACAGGACGCTGGCTTTAGGAACCCTGAGCTTCACACGTCTTGCCTTGAGTGCCCTGCATGACCTGTACAGGGCTCAGGGTGGGTGACTGGGGTCGTCTGCAAGATCTGACCTCTGAGTCTTAACCTAGACACGCGGCATCTTGAGACACAGGGAGAAGCCAGCATCCACAGTCTTGTCTGTGCTACTGAGCCAGGCAGGGGTGGGAGAGGCCTCTCCCTCTATTAGGCGTTCTGAAGACGCGCCAAAGAAGAGTTCCATTTTCTGTCTTTCCATGAACTGATGTTTATCCCCGCTGTCACCGAAGGACCCAGCCACACCAGCGCGTGTCCGCACAGAGCCACTGCAGTGTTGACCAGGCTGGCTTGTCATCGAGGAGGTCGAACTGGCCGTAAACCTCAGGGGCCTCCTGATCATCGGGGCACAAGCTGGGGACATGCCGACAGTCGGTCAGGCCTTCTAAGGATGCCGAAGAACTTCTAGTGACCTGCTGGCCCTGTGAACCAGCAGCAGGAACCGTCACCACTGTCCTTTCCCTTTATCCGGTAAGTCCGTCTCCTTGTCATTGTGCTGTCATCACAAATTGTTTGCTTTCTGGTTGTGCGGATCATGCAGCCTTTAATTTCCTGGCTCCTATCTTTCTCCCCACACCCAAGAGAAACAAGGCCGTGCGTCCAGCCGGCCTCAGCAGGGTTCACTCTCCTAGGAAGTGGGTCCCAGGGAACGTGCACTGAGCTCATGGATGATGTGTGTTCTGTACCTGGGGCATGCGGCTAAGACATTATCCATCCCTGTGGTCCTCAGGGACTAAGGCCCCACTCCCTTCCCAGGGGTGGGAAGGAGCCTAGGGTCCTTGGGGAAACTCTCCCAGAAAGGTCAGAATGAGAGTTTGGACCCGGGACTCAGGGCTGGTGCCCCAGCCCAGCGTTCTTGCTCCATCTGCACCTTGCCTGCCCCTCGTGTACAGGGCCTTCCTGGTGGCTCAGAGGGTAAAGCCTCTGCCTGAAATGGGGGAGACCCAGGTTCGATCCCTGGGTCAGGAAGATCCTCTGGAGAAGGAAATGACAACCCCTTCCAGTATTCTTGCCAGGAGAATCCCACGGATGGAGGAGCCTGGTAGGCTACAGTCCATGGGGTCCCAAAGAGTTGGACATAACTAAGTGATTTCACTTGACTTCGGGGACAGCATTTATTAAGCACTTACTACACACACACTAATTGTCCTCAAAAACTCCAATTTTCAAGACAATCAGGACCGAAAGAAAAACATGCTTCTTTCAAAGCATGTGTGAGCAGCAGCTCTGAGGCCCCAGGAAGCGGTAACTGCACTCTACATCCAGACCCTTCTGGAGCCCATCCGCAGGAGGAGAATGGGGGAGAGGGAAAGTGAAAAAGTGAAGTCAAAGTGCTAGACACTCAGTCATGTCTGATTCTTTACAACCCCAAGAACTGTAGCCGGCCAGGCTACATTGTCCATGGGATGAATACTGGGGTGGGTAGCCATTCCCTTCTCCAGGGGATCTTCCTGACTCAGTGATCAGACCTGGGCCTCCTGCACTGCCCTCTGAGCCATGAGGGCAGCCTGGGGTGGGGGAGCAAAGCTGGGATGGTGACTCCAAGCAGGTGGGTGAAGCCACTCCTGGTCCTCTGCAAGGAGACGCAGATCCAGCTGTCTGGGCCCATGGAGCAGAGCCAAGTAGGCCCTCACATACCAAGACCATCCCTGTGTTGTCCTCAGCCCAACTTCAGGAACACTTGCAAACCGAATGAAGGATGGCAGGATGCTACCTCCCAGGCACCAAGGCAGGACAGAAGGACGGACATTTCATTTATCCTGAAACCTGGGCCCTAACAGGATCGTTCAGAGGCTGGACTCCTCCTCAGGCTGCCATCTCCCCTTGCTGAGACAAGCCCAGATGGTGCCCAGGTGTGTTACCTGTGGGCTACCTGTGTGGTCACTGGCCAGGTTCAAGAGGGCCTGCACTTGCTTTACTGACCTGCTGTTGCTGTTTCAAATTTCTGTGATTCATGAACAAGGACCCTGGGGAGTCTGAGGCTGTTCCTGGACATGGGGCCACATTGCCCTTCAGTCGTCACCTGTGAAGTGGGGTGATGACCTCGGCCATCTCACAGGTTGTTGTGATAACTAAATGAGGGGGATGGGGTAAAGTTCTTTGCAGTGTCAGGTGTATAGTGAAAGGTGTTGGTTTTCAATAGCCTCTTTTCCTCCTTCTCTGTTTTTTTCTTTTCTGGGTTTCATATCAAAGATCGGGAGCTTCCCATTGAGGTGTATAGTTCTTCACTCTAAAAGTTTCCTTTTGGAGGGCTGGGGACCAAGAACATGAGAACCATCCATCCCTGTAGGGCCTGGGCTTGCATCTACATCCTGGCAACCAAGACCAGCAGAAGTAGACAGAATCTGAGCCTCCTCCCTGTGGCCCCCAAGACTGGTGGGGTACCATATCACACAGCCCCTCTCTCAGCACACAAGTACTAGTGCCAAGGGACCTGCCACCCTCAAGTTTCCAATGGGACTTTCCCAACAATTCCTGGAACTGAGAAGTCAGTGGAGAAGGTCATGGGTGGAGTAAGGTCACTGGCCTGGCTCCAGAAACATGGCCGCAGACAAGTCCCCTGGGTATGGGTTCCCCAGGCTGAAACACCCACACAACCCTCCCTCAGGAATTCCGCTCCGGATTGCAGAGTTTAGAGAAGCAGGGAGGTGACTGCCTGGACAACGGAGGGTGGGTCTACCCCACCCCCAGAAGCTGCTGCCTTTGCCCTGGAGATAAGGCTTCTGAGGACACAGTGTGAGGCCCCCAGACACTTTCATTGCCCTTCAGGGACCAGGATGAGTGCCGTCTGCAGCTTCTGGTTTGAGATCTTAATCATCTTTGTGGATGGAAAAAGGTACAGCCCTCTTGCATTGTGATTTCAGCTAAGGTTTGTTTTTTTTTAATGTCTGTCCATCAGTCAGTTTCTTCCAACTGTGGACTAAGAAAGATGGGCCAGGATTTAGGGAATATTAGAACCGGTTCATTTTTATTTTATTGTATTTGTCTGATGCAGGTGCCATCAACAGTGAAGATTCATTTTGAATGTCAGTAAGTGTGGCCATGAATTTCTCAGCACCCTCATTGGAAGGTATGACACGGGGGCAGGCTATAGGGATGGCCACATGAGCCATGGTCCCGCTCTTCTGGAGTCCTTCATGAGATGGACCCTGTGAGGAGCTGACCTCTTTGGATGAGGGTCCCTTCTCTGGAAAAGCCTGAGCCCTGAACCAAGACTGTCAAGGCTCCTCCAGCTGCACAAACACAGGGTTCTAAGATCTCGAGGACACAGCTAGACCACTCTTTCCACACCCATCTCCCTGCCCACCCACACAGAATATACTAACAATGAACAATCTGAAATGAAATCAAGAGAACAACTCAGCTGACAACAGCATCTATTTAGAAATACACTCACCCAAGGAGATGAAAGACGTGTACAGTGGAAACTACAAAACTTTGCTGAAAGAAATGAAAGAAGACACAAATAAACAGAAAGATGTCCTGTGCTCCCGGATTGGAAGACAACATTTTTCAAGATGTTCATACTATCTAGAGGGATCTCCAGATTCAACACAGTCCCTGTCAAAATCCTAATGGCATTTTCTTCCGAAATAAAAAAATTTATCCTAAATTTTGTACGGAATGAGGGACACTGAATAGACAAAACAATCTAGAAAAAAGTGAGAGGTGTCACATTTTCTGATTTCAAAACTTAAAACAAATCTATAGTAATTAAACCAGTGTGATAATGACGTTAAGACAGACATATATGCCAATAAATAGAATGGAGAGCCTAGAAATGAACCCACACACATATGAACACAAGACTTTCAGCAAGGGTGCCAAAACCATTCAATGGGAAAAAGAGAGTCTTCTCAACAAATTTTTAGGAAAACTGAATATCCACATACATTAGAATGATTGCCTTGCCCTACATAAACAATTATTTCAAAATGAATTGAGTACCTAAAACTATGAAATTCTCTTAGAATAAAACATGCAGGAAAAGCTTCATGAAATGATATTTGGTTATGATTTCTTAGATGTGACACCCAAAGCACAGGCAACAAAAATAAAAATAAATAAATTGGATGATATCAAAAGGAAAACCTTCTATTGATCAGAGCATACAACTGACAACGAAATGAAAACCTGTGGAAAGAGAGAAAATAATTGCAAACATTATATCTGATAAGGGATTAATATCCAAAATGTATAAAGAACCTCTACAAGTCAACAACAACAAAACCAAATTAAAAATTGGGCCAAGGACTTGAATAGACATTTCTCCAAAGAAGATAAACACCTGACCAATGAGCATATAAAAAGATGCTCAATATCACAAGTCATTAGGGAAAGGCAAATCAAAACCTCATATTCATGAGGATGGCTACTATTTCAAACAAAAAAAGAAGGAAAAACAGACTACGACAAGTCTTAGAGAAGATGTGGAAAAAATGAAAACTTGTAGATCATGGTAAGAATGTAAATAGTGCAGCCATCATACAAAATCGTATAACATTTCCTCAAAATATTAACTCTTCCCTCATAGCTCAGTTGGTAAAGAATCCACCTACAATGCAGGAGACCTGAGTTCGATCCCTGAGTTGGGAAGATCCCCTGGAGAAGGGAAAGGTTACCCACTCTAGTATTCTGATCTGGAGAATTCCATGGACTATACAGTCCATGGGGTCACAAAGAGTTGGACACGACTGAGCGACTTTCACTTTCAAAACATTAAAAATTAAATTACACAGCAAGGATTTCTCAACAATGTAAATGGATTGTACTAAGCCCTAGAATTCACCTGCCAATGCAGGAGACACAGGTGCGAAGCTTGGGTTGGGAAGATCCCCTGGAAAGGGGAATGGTGACCCACTCCAGTGTTTTTAAGTGGGAAATTCCACGGACAGAGGAAGGCAGTGGGCTATAGTCCATGGGGTCGCAAAGGGTCGGACATGACTGAGTGACTAAACCACCACCACCAAGCCCTACTGAACTGTGCACTTCAAAATGAGGAAGATGGTGAGATTCATGTTATGTATGCTTTGCCACAATTTGAGAAAATAAAAGCTATAAATACAAAAAATAAAATAAAATTCACGTAGAAGCCTTGCCATCTAAGGAAACTCACAGTGCTAGTGGTGAGTCGGACATGACCTCAGGCTCTGTACCTCGTGGGCCAGGCCCTCTGTGGGCTCAGAACCTTCTGAGGACTCTGGGAGAGGGAGGAGGATGTCTCTCGGCTGCAGGCCTGTGACCTCCCTGCAGACAAGAGACCCTCCCCTGTACCCAGGAGAAGGGAGGGAGACCACCCAGGTGACACAGGAACCTTGGGCTCCAGGTAAGACCTTCTAACAGCGGCGACTGGCTTCCGGTTTCCAAAGTCAGCCTCTCAGATTTCTCACAGAAAGCTAGTCTACAGATGCGTGTCCTCTGCCCTTCAGTTATGCGGACATGAGCCACAGCCTTGATCCTGATGTGCAGAGCTCTGTGCTGAGCAGAGTCACCTCTGAACTACAGGCTGGAGAGCTGAGGCTTCGCAAGGTTAAGGCCTGGCCAAGGCCACACAGCCAGTGGCAGCAGAGGCGAAAGGACCCGGCCATTGGACTCCACTGGCTGTTTCTTGCTCCTTAACAGACATCCCACATCTTAGAGGCCTAGAACAAGGCCCTTTTTTGTCGTCTTCCTGGCTCAGTGGGGTGGCTGTGCTTAGGACACCTGTCCTGGCCACTCTGGGTCTCCCACGTGGTTTTAGTTGTATGTGAGTAGAGCTGGAGCCACCCAGAAGCATGGAGCCTCTTTCCCTCTCCAGATATGGGACCCACCTTCTCCAAGAGACCTCCCTGCAGAGCCTCTCCTGTGGCCTCCCCAGCAGGGTGGCTCAGGGGTCCCAGGAGCACGCAGCCCTTAAAAGGCAGGTCTGGAACAGCAGGGCCTCACCGCTGCCAAGCCCCACAGGTCAGAGTGAGTCAGAACCCAGCCCAGATTCCACCCAGTGGGGACCGCGGGAGGGCGTGAACTCTGGGAGGTGTGCATCCCTGCGGCCCTTTGGTAACTGGTCCCCACCCCTTCAACAGCTGCAGCCGTGGCCTGGAGGGTGACGCCTGCCCTGGGGAACCGGGAGGCAGTGCTCTGCCCCTTGGCAGCCTCCCCTCCTCCGCTGGGCCCACAGGAGCTGGGGGAGAGAAGTGGTCCTTTCCCTCGACCTGGCGGTCTTCCTGTTTTCTTCTGCATCTGCACTGATGACGAGACAAACAAGAACCAGTGCAGGATTTGTCTACAGTCACAGGCGGCACTGAGCCATCCCATCCCTCATCTTGCTGGGCTGTCAAGGGGCCCCCGAGGTGATCATGATGAATGACGGAGGCCCCCAGCCCCGTGACAGGGCTCCTTGGCAAGGGCTGGATCTCCCAGAGAACAAGGGAGCAGGAAAAGCACGAGGGGAAGACACGAGGGGTGTGCCCAGCCCCCAGCCCCACAAGGGTTCCTAGGAAGTGACAGGTGGGAGGGGCATGTCCAGAGCCAGGCTCTGTCTGTGGGAGAAGGAGAGGGGATGTCCCCTTGAGGAGCGGACCGGAAATGAAGAGCGAATGAGAGGGAGGCCTGAATCCTCCAGGGCAGGAAGGGGGTGTGGGGCCAAAGCCTTGAACGTGAGCACGAGTGCCCAGGTAGACACCTTCCCACCATTCTCTGTTTCCTAGGAAGGCCCAGGAGAGGCCTGTCTGAACCTGCCCTCGCTGTGTCTTTGGGCAAGGTATTCCTTTCTCATGAGGCTGCACGGTAGGTGTAAGCCCCTGTGGGGTGGGGGACCCTCTGTCACGTGTCAAATTTTAAAGGGCGGAGGGATTTCTCTGATGATCCAGTGGCTAAGACTGTGTGTTCCCTATGCAGGGGACAGTCACTTGTGGGAAGTTTTGGGGGGTGTTGAGGCTGGGGAACTGGCTTTCTGTCTCAGCCTTTAGGATCCTGGTCTCTGTCTGAGGTCAGATGTAGATTCTCAGGCTAATATTTCTTAGCCAAAAGTCATTATCCAACATAGAGTCGGCCTGATTAGACCTGTTTGCATTTTTTATGATCTAACCCAATAATAGCAATAATACTGTAAAAAACAAACAAACAAACAAAATCCCTTTAGGCATCCAGACAGGCAACTTTGCAAAATCAATGCTAAAAACATCAGAGCAACTTTGCAAAAGTCACACTAGGAATATTTCCCACATCTCCATCCATCTGCTGAGGGCTTCTGGGTCCTGTGGCCACAGAGGCCTCACCTGGCTCACCTGAGTCTCCAAATGGACTGTCTAGTTTCTGACACCCAGCTGAGGCTGAAGCCCAGAGTCGCCCCCAGGTGAAGAGGAAGAAGTAGGCTGCTAGGGGTACATGGATGAAGAGGTCCTTTTTATGTTTCCCGGCCAGTCTGCTGGCCTGACGGCTACAATGCTGTCAGTTCCCAAAGCCATCTGAACATCCCCAGTCATGTGGAGTCAAGGCAAAGAAAGAGGATACTCAGAGCCCCAGAGCAGCTGTGGACAGCCAGGCGGGCTCACAGGTGACAGAAATGCAGGCACAATGGTGGCTCAGATGGTAAAGAATCCATCTGCAATATAAGAGACCCGGGTCTGATCCCTGGGCCGGGAAGATCCCCTGGAGAAGGAAATGGCAACCCTCTCCAGTGTTCGAGCCTGGAGAATTTCACAGACAGAGGGGCCTGGTGGGCTGCAGTCCACAGGGTCGCAAAGAGTTGGACACCACTGAGCATCTAACACATACACCATATTCTCTCTCTGCTTGACCTTATTGTATAAACCAGAAGCCAAGACACACATTTGAGTTATGATCAGCACAACATCCAGGAGTAAATTACAAAATAAAACCATTAAGAGGTGCTAGTAGTGCCCACCGAAAGGTTCTTATAACAAGGGACTGGTTAGGTGGTGTTTCAGAACTTGGAAGCCACAGCAGCCCCAGGAATATTCTCTTTGGCTTTTATGCGGAGGCTGATACAGCATACACACCTCTCTCCCCCTGACTTTTCTGTCTCCTGATTTTCATGCTCGGTGGGCTGTGTCCTGGCTGATCCATGTGTCATCATACTGGCTGTTGTAGACACACAGACCCTTGTGCACGTGGGGAAAAAGAAAAGAAAGATAGTGATAAGTCATGTCTGACTCTTGCAACCCCATGCACTGTAGTCCGCCAGGGTCCTCTGTCCATGAGATTCTCCAGGCAAGAATTCTGGAGTGGGTAACCTTTCCCTTCTGCAGGGGATCTTCCCAACCCAGTAACTGAATCCAGGTCTCAAGCATTGCACGCAGACGCTTTCCTAACTGAGCTATGCAGGAAGCTTGTGCACGTGGGAATAGGACAAGAAAGATCCCAACAGGTGCATCTGCCCTGCAAGTGCAGTGAGCACTTTCTGTCCTGACAGATGCTGCCAGTTGCCCCCACGTAAAAGTTGTGATGCCCACACTGCCAGCTCAGCTCTGTCCCCTGGGGAGAAAGCCTCCTCGTAGGTCCTGACCTACAACACAAAGCACGACCTCCTCATCTCATCACAGTTCTCGTCTTCTTCAGTGTGTAAGAGGAGATGAGTCCTCTGCCTCTATCTGCTCTGTCCATCAGCTATGGGAGGGTCGGTCTTTTCATTACCCATGTGTTCTGATGAAATATGAAGCGAAGAAACTATCCCCTTTAAATCTGTTTTAAAGTATTTATTTATTTGACTGTTCTGGGTCTTAACTGTAGCATGTGGAATCTTTCTCTTTAGTTTTGATATGTAGGATCTAGTTCCCTCACCAGGGGGTGAAATTTGGGCCCCCCACATCGGGAGTGCAGAGTCCTAGCCACTGGAGCATCAAGGGGGTCCCCTTTAAATTTGATATGTGATGCAAATGTCATTCACACTCAGTTATTCTTTTTAAATTGTAATCATCTTTTTTTTAGAATATGATTATGTACATAATTTGGCAATGCCAAAGAATGCTCAAACTACCGCAAATTGCACTCATCTCACATGCTAGTAAAGTAATGCTTAAAATTCTCCAAGCCAGACTTCAGCAATACGTGAACCGTGAACTTCCAGATGTTCAAGCTGGTTTTAGAAAATGCAGAGGAACCAGAGATCAAATTGCCAACATCCGTTGGATTATCGAAAAAGCAAGAGGGTTCCAGAAAAACATGTATTTCTGCTTTATTGACTATGCAAAAGCCTTTGACTGTGTGGATCACAATAAACTGTGGAAAATTCTAAAAGAGATGGGCATAGCAGACCACCTAATCTGCCTCTTGAGAAACCTGTATGCAGATCAGGAAACAAATAGGAAAAGGAGTATGTCAAGGCTGTATATTGTCACCCTGCTTATTTCCTGATTCCAAATAGGAAAAGGAGTATGTCAAGGCTGTATATTGTCACCCTGCTTATTTAACTTATATGCAGAGTACATTATGAGAAATGCTGGGCTGGAGGAATCAAGATTGCTGGGAGAAATATCAATAACCTCAGATATGGGGATGACATCATCCTTATGGCAGAAAGTGAAGAAGAACTAAACAGCCTCTTGATGAAAGTGAAAGAGGAGAGTGGAAAAGTTGGCTTAAAGCTCAACATTCAGAAAGCTTAGATCATGGCCTCTGGCCCCATCACATCATGGCAGAAAGATGGGGAAACAGTGGAAACAGTGGCTGACTTTATCTTTCTGGGCTCCAAAATCACTGCAAATGGTGATTGCAGCCATGAAATTAAACAATGCTTACTCCTTGGAATGGAAGTAAAGTTATGACCAACCTAGACAGCATATTAAAAAGCAGAGACATTACTTTGCCAACAAAGGTCCTTTAGTCAAGGCTATGGTTTTTCTAGTAGTCATGTATGGATATGAGAGTTCGGCTATAAAGAAAGCTGAGCACCAAAGAACTGATGCTTTTGAACTGTGGTGTTGTAGAAGACTCTTGAGAGTCCCTTGGACTGCAAGGAGATCCAACCAGTCTATCCTAAAGCTCAGTCCTGGGTGTTCATTGGAAGGACTGATGTTGAAGCTGAAACTCCAATACTTTGGCCACCTGATGAGAAGAGCTGACTCATTTGAAAACACCCTGATGCTGAGAAAGATTGAAAGCAGGAAGAGAAGGGGATGACAGAGGATGAGATGGCTGGATGGCATCCTCGACTCCATGGCCGTGGGTGTGCGTGGACTCCGGGAGTTGGTGATAGACAGGGAGACCTGGCGTGCTGCGGTTCATGCGATCACAAAGAGTCGGACATGACTGACTGAACTGAACTGAACTGCATAGAATTCTTTTCTTTTATGGCCCCCTGAGCCTTAGCCAGAGAAGGCAATGGCAACCCACTTCAGTACTCTTGCCTGGAAAATCCCATGGATGGAGGAGCCTGTCAGGCTGCAGTCCATGGGGTCTCGAAGAGTCAGACGTGACTGAACGACTTCACAATCACTTTTCACTTTCATGAACTGGAGAAGGAAATGGCAACCCACCCCAGTGTTCTTGCCTGGAGAATCCCAGGGATGGCAGAGTCTGGTGGACTGCTGTCTATGGAGTCACACAGAGTCGGACACAACTGAAGCGACTTAGCAGCAGCAGCAGCAGAGCCTTAGCCATGTTTCTCTCCTTCACTCCAAAGTGACTTATTTTTATAACTCTCCCACATTTTCTTCTAGTAGTTTCATGGTTTAGTTCTTAGGGGTTGGTGTTTTACGTTTAAAAAACTTTAATTCACCCCAACAGAATTTTAGAGCCACTTGTTCTTAGCTCTGCCCTCAGAAGTTCTTTGTTCTGTCTCTCCATGATTTGTGTTTTGTGTTTTCTTTGCTTTGGGTGCATGCGTTGCTTCTGATTGTTTCAAAATTGTGGGTTTTGTTTCTGGTTCATCTTGTTAGTTCTGGCTATGTTGTTCTACGAGGGGACAGGATGAGATTTAACTGTCCCACTTGCAGAATCACTTTCACATCCCTCCCTTACCCAATTTTTGTTGATTGTGGTATTTTTTAACTCTTCTGGGTTTTACTTCTAATTTAAATATGAACTGATGTTGTTAGCTTTTGAAGATTTCTTTCAAACCCCAGGACTCAACACAGTGATTCCAGAGGTGTTTGACTTGTAACCAGGAACCCACAGGTTGTTTATTTGAAAGGAAAATCCCAAAATGTACTTTTAAAAAATGTAAAACTGGAAGGCATGAGCCATTATGGCATAAACCGAATGACCTCATGTTATTAGCTGGGAGGGTCCTCGGTATCAGATATTCCAGGAAACAGCGCTGGCCTGGTCTCCTCCCCAGTGAGGTGATCTCAGGATTCTGGGTCCGCCCAAGCTGAGCGTCATCTTGTGAGGACCAGACACCCCAGGTGCCCTGTCCACTGAATTCTCTGACCCCCTGGCCCCTAGCGTGGTGCCTTTGGGTCATCCTAAGAGGGCTTCATCACCACGCTGCCCTGTGGCCAGCAAGCCCCAGAGGGGAGGAATTGGGAACACTGCACTAAACCAGGGCCCTGCCCTTCTGTTATAGAGGCCCAGACTGCAAATGCTTGTGGGAAGATGGTCCCAATGAGCCCCTTCCCTTCCCTCCATTGGACAGCAGCTCTGGTCCATGGTGAGCTCAATCCTGTGGACATGCGCTGAGGATCTGCGTCCTGGGCACAGGGGTGACAAAGACAGTGGGGCATGCCCTGTATCCCGGCTCACAGTACTTTGAGAACAGACACTTGAGTAAGAGACTAAAGGCCAAAGGGCAGCAGCAGGTGCGCGGCGGGGACACTCTGCTTCCTGCGGACACTGAGGATGAAGGGCTCCCCGCTGAGGGCCCAGGAGGCAGATGACTAGGTCGGGGATGGCAGCTCCACTGCCCCTGCCATGCTCCAAGTGCAGGCACCCCCACCTCCACCCTGTCCCCTGCTTCCTATACCCCCTGTTGGGTCCTTGACCCAGAACCCTGGTAGTAAGCACTCATATGGCCTTAGCTACCCCAAATCCTCCTTTCCTGAGAGTCCCTCGCCTCTGCCCTGCAGCCAGGGTGAGCCCATGTGGAACGTAGCATCCATGCCTGCACCAGCCACCCTAGTGCATTGATCAGTACCCACTGTGACACACTATGGACCCAGCGATGAGCAAAATGGGCCACTACCTGCCTTGGGCTCACCTTCCCATGGGACAACCAACATGTCGCTAGATGAGGGTGTGAAATCAGGTAGGCAAGCACTGTGAATGAAAATGCGAAAAGGCAGAGGACTGGCCACTGACGTTTTGGGCAGGGTGGTTGGGGCAGGCCTGAGGAGGTGGCATGTGGGCTGTAGCTGTCCAGAGGCAACAGAACGGGCTTGACTTCTTAGAGTAAAGAGTAAAGCTTGCTGAAAGAACTAAGTTCCAGCCTATTCAAATTGAGTCTTATGAGATACTTGGCTTCCTAAGCAGGAGATGGTCACAGATCGTGGGCCAGGCATGAGGAGACACTTGGGAGTGGGTCTTAGGTCAGCAGACGCCCGTCCAGGGAACAGGCCAGAGCAGCACTACTGGCCAGACTCCAGACCAGCTGATGCAGGGTCCAGCCCGACCAGGGCAGCCTGCCAGCCTGGGCTGGAGGGAGGTCCTCAGAAGGCCTTTGCAGGAACATGACAACGAGACTCCCAAGGTCATCCTGACCCTTAGTAGATGGACCCGTAAATATTTGCTGGACAAGCAGATGCCAGGCTTTTTTCCTTTCTTCCAAAACACGTACTTCCTCCACTGCAGCCCATCAGTAAGAGACAAAGTCCACACCAGCTCAACACCGTGTGCGGTGCTGACTTTCACTGGTTTCTGGTAGCAGAAGGAGCCAAGAAAACCTAACTCTTGTGAAGGAATGGGGTCTCTTGTGCCTCCATGGCAGGAATTATAAGTCCTGAATTTCTGTCTCCTTAAATAGTGATGCCCTTCTGGATAGTCAGATGTCTAATATATCCCTATTCTGGGTGTACTTGCCTGCTTTGCCTGAATTCTTTATTTCAGCATTTATTTATCATTTGATCAGGAAGCTCTTTTTTTAAACATAACAGTCCTGATTTTCATCCAGCAAAATTCCGAAGCAGAAAAAGACATCATCTCTGCTAAGCGATCAGGAAAACCCTTAGAAGACTTGGCATCAATCAGGTGGGTTCCTCCAGTGTGTGGGGATACCAGCTGTCAGCCAGGGTTGAGAGCGTGCGCCTGTGAGCTTCCTAGGAAGGAGGGACAAGGAAGTCCAGACAAAAGGGATCTTTCCAGGGACAGAACATCAGAAGCTCATGGCATTTTGCGGTGGGGAACTGGGCCAGCCATGGGGCACCAGCCTCGCACCCAAACTCCAGATGCACTTGGAGCAAAGCAATGCGTCCACTGCATCACTTCTCTTCTTCAAAACGGGGTTGGTCAAAGTCTGCTCCATAGAGCAAAGTCCTTTGCAGTGCTCTGGAGGATACAAAAATTCCTTGGCTGGAGAAATTTGGGAAATACACATTCTCCAGGTGAGAGAGCCAGCCCCCACCCAGGCCTCATTCAGGCTTCAAGGAAATCTCCCCTTCCTGGGCTGAAATCCCATTGCCCCACCACTGCTGCCACCCCTTGTCACTCACACTCCGACCTAGATGCTGCTCTGGAGGGGCCCCAAGCACCCTCTCAGCAGAGCCAGTGGGGTGCAGACCAGCACCCAGAGGGAGGCCTGACCTGACAGCAGATGTGTGTCTGCCCTGCTGGCTGGTCAGAAAGAGTGAAGGCTTAGGATAGAAAAATGTGACACAGACAACCCACATCTCTCCCAACCTCCAGGGGTGCCCCCCTTTCCTAGGAAGATACTGGGGTCCAGGAGGGCCTTAAGGAGACTCCTGTAGTAGGACATGCAGGAGGTGACAGAGATAGGGTCGAGGGTATGGCAGGTGGGGAAGAGCTGGCAATGAGAGCTCATGTGCTATGTGCCCAAGGGCCAGGGGCACCAATGGAAGGGCAGAGACAGTGTAGGATTCTCTCCTGACAGTGTCACGGGGATGCAGGGGGGAGCTCTGTGGTCCATTTGACCTGACACTCCACTACATAAGGGCTTCCTTGGTGGCTCAGCAATAAAGAAGGTGCCTGCCAATGCATGAGATGCAGGAGACGCGGGTTCAATCCCTGAGTCAGGAAGATCCCCTGGAACAGAAAATGGCAGCCCACTTCAGGATTCTTGCCAGAAAAAAAATATCATGGACAGAGGAGCCTGGTGGGCTACAGTCCACAGGGTCGCAGAGAGTCAGATATGACTGAGCACACATGCATGAGAGCAAAAGCGCAATAAAAAAAGAAAGTCAAATCAAATTAAAATCCAAGCAAGAACACCTTGTTTAAGAAAACAGAAACACACAATTTGCTCACAAGAAAAAGTCTCCCATGAAAAATGCTTTTACAGAGATGGAAAAGTTATGAAACCCAGATTTTTAATGAGTAATGAATAACTATTGTTTTATCTAGTCAGTTACGTTTTAATGGCAGATAGAAGCTCGTTGCTTTTCATTTGAACCATTTTGAGTCATCTCTTTAATTCCCTGGAGGAGGATACAGGATGACCACAATGAGTCAGCCAGTCCCTCTCTCCAGTCCATGACCACCTATTGCCGTGTCCACATCTACCCAGAGTTCCACAGATGTATGACAAACATCCCTGGACAAAGAAAAGCACTCTTCCAAGACCTTAAAGAAATAATAGATCCATCTCAGATTGGCCCTTTATCCTGGACTATCAGGTTGTTTGTCAATGGCTCTTCCACTTCTCAGAAGCCAGAAGCCTGAGCTCGAGCTTGCCTTATTAGAGCCAAGTCGCCTACCCACAGAGCCAAAATCAACCCAAAGTAATCGGCATGAACTTGTCCATTCAGACCACACAGATTCACAAAATCTTCCTCTCAAGACCCAGGGAACATCTGCTCCAGCTAATAAAGCCATCGGTTTAAGGGCACACACAGCCCCCCCACCCTGACCCCGGCATTATCACTGTTTTTCCTGTCTTTTCCCCACTGTCTGCTTCCTGGCTTGGGAACACGGCAGGTCTCAGGGGATGGGCAGCCACAGAGGGTCAGGGCCTGGGCCGAGGCCCGGCCAGAGGCTGTGAGGACATGAATAGGAGAGGACATTCTGGAAAGAAAAGCAAGGTGACACATTTATCAGATGGAATCGCAAAGGCTAAAGAGAAACACAAAGAAAGAATTTTGTGTGAAATATGGGGAGATTGCAACCCACTCCAGTATCCTTGCTTGGAAAATTGCATGGGCAGAGGACCCTGGTGGGCTACAGTTCATGAGGTTACAAAGAGTTGGACACGATTGCACACACACACGCAGGGAGATAAACATCCATTCTCATCGATCTTCTCCCTCCCGTTTCCCCCCGTCACCCCTGACCAGGCATCCAGCAAATAGTCAAGGATCAAAGTGCCTCCTGGGCCACGGTTTGGGAGGAAGCAGCGTTGCCAGAGTGGAGTCATGGGCTTTTCCTCCCATGAGCACTGGGGTGCTGCTTTACAAGCATGTCAATGAGGCTCCCCCCCCCCAACTCGTTCTAAGCAGGGGAGTCGAGTTGGGCCCTGGAATCTGTATCCTGAGGGTCACTCCAAGGGACATGGATGCCGGCTCCATGTCAGGTGAAATTCTGAGAGTCCGTTCCTCCTGTTCCACTGAGTCTCTCCTCTCCAAAGGACGATCGCTAGTGTGGCCAGTCCTGCAGAGGAGTTTAAGTGACCCGGTAGGGAAGGACCAAGTCCTGGAGTCGCCATGCCTGTGATAAGCACAAAGGCCCTGTACATAATAACCAGGTGGGGTCGGGCCCGGGGCCCATTCGACAATGGGAAACATCCCTTCCATGATCCATTCTTTTTGTTATTAAACTTTTTTTGTTTTATATTGGGGTATAGCCGATTAACAATGCTGTGGTAGCTTCAGGTGGACAGCAAAGGGACTGAACCATACATACGTGTGTATCCATTCTCCCCCAAACTCCCCTCCCATCCAGGCTGTCACATAACATTGAGCAGAGTTCCCTGTGTTACACAGTAGGCCCTTATCCATTTTAGGTAGAGTATTGTGTACATGTCCATCCCAAACTCCCTAACTATCCCTCCCCCCTATCCTTCCCCCTGGCATCCATAGGTTTACTCTCTAAGTCTGTGAGTCTGTTTCTATTTTATAAGTTCATTGGTATAATTTCTTTTTCAATTCCACATTTAAAGGCTGTCATGATCCATTCTTGACAAAATGGATTCTGGATAAAATCCTTCCCATCTCCAAGCTGAGGACTGGCCAGGACTGAGACGGCGAGGAAAGTCCCTGGACCCCATTACAAGGTGCTACACTGACTCAGGGAAGAGAAAAGAAATCCTGGGCACAGCAGGAGGCTATGTGGGGCAAGGAGCCCTGTGGGGAAGCCTTCCCCAAGATAAAACGCAGAATATTCTCTAGAAGGTGCCCCAGAGCTGTCCAATTGCTCACCTGGAGCTCTTCTCTCTACCTAACCCCTTCTTACGGAAACCACACATGGAGTCCACCGAACAACAGTGAGCCCAGGGCGCCCAGAGTTCAGCTTGTGTCATGTTACCACTCTGATTGGGAAATCAGAAGCAGGAGGGCATGTGCACTGACTCGTTTTAGACAGATGTCTTTTAAAGTAGTCACAGCTTAGAAAAAATCTACACCTGTGCTTGTAGGGTACTGGGTGGCTTTAAGATGGATGAAGTAAACATATTAAGATAGAAAGACCTTCACAAGGTATCATATATGAAAAAGCACATCGTGGTTGGGTGATTTTATTACTAGTGACACACGGGCTCACACTCACATCCACACCAACACCCAGAAAAGCCCACGGAGTTTCTGGGTGGTGCTGTTTAAGGGAATTTGTGGATTGTGTATTGATTTTGCTTGTCTGCATTGCTAATATGCCTCTTGACAAATGTGTGTCAATTGGGGGATAATTCATTTTTTAAATAAATAGTACCAAGTGTAGTTCTTTTTTGTTACCTGCTAAAGAGGTTAAAGTTGAGTCATCGAGAACATTCGTTTGTCTGAGAGATTGACCCCCCTCCCCTCGGATAACCCCTCCCTGGGATAATCCCCCTGACCCCAAGCCCCGCAATATCCCTGTGATGAGATCTTTGGGCCCATGAAGCCCTGTGCTATATCCGGAGCCCAGTGATTGATGACTCTGACAACGATGATGGGGTAACACACAAACCAGAAGTTGCTGCATACCCCTGGGGTCTTGGGTGTGTCTGCACAGTCAGGGGTCCTGGCCTCATCTCTCTCCTGCTGCAGAGATGTCAGACGCCAAGGCTGGAGTCTGATGCAATGATGGGTTGTAGTCACCCAGGACTCTGGGCTTTGTTGTCAAAACACAAGCAGCAACCAGAAAAGCAGCACCAAGGAAAGGCTGCAGACTGACTCCGCTGAGTCAGAGGAGTGAGTGACACCGTTGGGGATGGGGCGCTCACCCCAGAAGTCACAGTCACCTGATGCCATGAACACCACCTGGCGTTCAACACCACGTTGCTCAATGAGGGAGTGACCTCAGCCCAACCCCTACCCGATGGGGTCATTTCCTCTGCAACTTGCCTGACTGGTGGTTATGCAGCTTCCTCTCGCATGCTTCTGGAGACAGGGTACTCACTACCACGTGTGAAAGGCAGAGCAACTTGATGGCTGCATCTGTAGAAAGACTGTCCTTTAACAGCCTTCCTCAGTCTGCCAGGGGTTTGGTTCAGTAGTACTATTGCTGCCCATTCCCCTCCCCCAGGGACACTCAGATCTTTGCCACAGTGACACCTGCTGCCAGGCCTCCAGTGGCCCCAAATGGACATCCCACATTCCCTGAAGGCTCGGATTGGGTGGTGAGGGGCTGAGGGGCAAGACCTTAAGGGGACTCAGGACCAACCACAGGGACCTGGGGAGAGGCTGCCCCAAGTGCAGCCCCCCAGCAACCCCCCATACTGCAGTCTGTGCCCCTGACTCCCCTTCCTAAGCATGGTCCTGCTCAGCCAGCCAGAGGCCTCTCTGAGGGGCATGCTGGGGGTCTGCAACACCCCAAGTCAGGAGACGGTGGATGTGGGTGTCTCCTGGGGAGGAGGCAGTCCCAGAAGGCAATCTGCATGCTTCTGGAGGGCTGGGATCACTCACCCTTCACCTCGTTTCTTGCCTGAACCCCAGCCCTTGCTCCTGCTCCCCCAATTACCCCCAGGCTAAAGGGTCCCCCAATCTGGCTCAGCAACTGTTGGCTAAATGAGTAAATGGAATGGAGACGCAGATGTAGAGAACAGACTTGTGGATGCAGTGGGGAAAGGAAAGAGTGAGACAGATGAAGAAAGTAGCACTAACATGTACACTACTGTGTGTGAAATACACAACTGGTGAGGAGTTGCTGTATAACACGGGGAGCCCTCTGTGATGGCCTAGAGGGTGGGATAGGGGACGGGAGGGAGGCTCTGGAGGGAGGGGCTACATGTGTAATTATGGCTGATTCACATTGTTGTCCAGCAGAAACCAACACAGCACTGTAAAGCAATTTTCCTTCAATTAAAAAATAAATTAAAAATAAATAAATGAGTGAATGATCCAACCTGAGACCAATGTTGTTACCTAGGAAACAGGTCATCCCAGACAGGGTCCCACCTGCACCAGCGCTCATGGGTCCAGACATGTGTCACCACCTCCAGGCAGAGGCCAGTCTAGGGCTCACAGCCCCAGCTGCAAGTTGGTTCACTATCCTGGCCTGCTTCTGACTCCAAGGTCACCCTCTCGGTACTGTATGGTCACTGAGACCCACACCTGGGGGAGATAGGCCTGGTTTTCATGTAAGACCCGCACCTGGGGGAGAAGAGTCTGGCAAGATTCATAGCCTATCCTCTGTCATCTCAGCTCCTCTTCCTATTTCCTGTGCCCCAGAAAGAGGTCCATATAGCCAAAGGTGTGGTTTTTCTGGTAGTCATGAATGGATGTGAGCACTGAAAAATTGATGCTTTCGAACTGTGGTGCTGGAGAAGACTCTTGGACAGCAAGTCTCTTGGACAGCAAGGAGATCAAACCAGTCAATCCTAAAGGAAATCAGTCCTGAATATTCATTGGAAGGACTGATGCTAAAGCTGAAATTCCAACACTTTAGCCAGCTGATGAGAAGAACTGACTCATTGGAAAAGACCCTGATGCTGGGAAAGATTGAAGACAGGAGGGGAAGGGGATGACAGAGGATGAGATGGTTGGATGGCATCACTGATTCAATGAACATGAGTTTGAGCAAACTCAGGGAAAAAGTGAAGGACAGGGAAGCCTGGCATGCTGCAGTCCCTGGGGTCACAAAGAATTGGACATGACAGTGACTCAGCAACAAGAGAGAGGAGGATGCTTTTTGGGTTTCTAGCTCTGAAGCTTCCATGTCGGCAGCAGTGTTGGGCACACACTAGAGCGTCTGCGGGAAGCAGGCCTGGGGCGGGGAATTGCAGGGCCCACCCTGCTCCTGGGGGCCTCCCGCCCGCCTCGGGCAGGGCCAGCTCTGGTCCTTGGAATCCTGCTCAACACCAGCTTCACGCTTCTCCTCCAGTCTCTGGATCTGCTCAGAGAGGAGCTGAACCTTCAAAAGTGCAGCTGAGTCCACTACGGTCAGGGATGAGCTGGGTGTGTGGGGCCCTGTCCCCACCCCTGGGAACTCTGAAGACCCACAGTCACAGAGGAGGACTGAGAGGTCTGAGAGATCTCAAGGGGCGGGGACGGGCCTGTCCACAGGGGAGCCTCGAGCAAGAAGAGGCCCCTGACATGGGGTTCGAGGCCAGCTGGGGTCTGAGCCGCACGGTCCCTGAGCAGGGTGTCCCCAGAGGGCCAGCAGAGCAGCCACTCAGGCTCAGGGTCGAGAGGGGTTCTGTTTATCCAGAGCCGCCCCTGTGGTCCATGAGTGATGGGGGTGCCTGCTGCTCCATCGGCCAACCACACAGAGGAGTGCGGTCTGAGGTCAACTGTCTGGGGGCACGGGGCACCAGCAGACACCTTCTGCCAGGGTCCGTGGTCCCTCCAGCTTTGGAACTGAGGTGGGGCCTGGGGACTATGTCCACCACTCTCCTGCAGCTAGGGGGGGCCACCTCTCAGCACTTAGATGGTCAGTGGACAGCAAGAGCCTGGCCATTTCCCCCCAGGCTGCTCTAGGAGGAAGCAGGATGAGCAGAACAAAGCCAGCCCCTTCTCCGTGTGCAAGGAGAGCCCTCCCAGGGCACAGGGGGGCTGGGGCCCTTTCCTCCCCTCATCCAGGGAGCACAGGGGGAGACCTGAAGCTCACCTTTGCTCTGCAGCTAAGGTCCTGCTCAGCTGTGTGTGGGGGTTGGGAGGACCTCTTCCTGGTTCCATCCTTAGAGACCCAGAGCTGGTCTAAAGTCAGGATGCTGTTGTCCAAGAGGTGGATCCCTACCAGACACACACACACACACACACACACACACACACACAGAACCACACACACACATATATACACCCACATACACACATAAATATACACATACACACACAAATACACACATATACACACAAACAAATATACATATACACACAAATATACACATCTACACACAAATATACACATCCACACACATACACACAGCCACACACACACAAATATATATATATACACACATATACACACACATACACACAGCCACACACACACATACACACAAATATACACATACACACACAAATACACACATACACAAATATACACATACACACAAATATACACATCTACACACAAATATACACATCCACACACATATACAAACATACACACAGCCACACACACATATATACACACACACACAAATATATATATACACACATATACACACACATACACACAGCCACRCACACACATACACACAAATATACACATACACACAAATACACACACACAGTCATACACATGTAGACATCACAGATACTCACATAACACTACACACACAAATAACACACATACACACATGCATACACTACACACACCTGACATATGTGCACCATCTGGACACCACATATCTGGCTTGTCCTCTGCGGGGCCACAGCAAACTCTCAGAGGGTTGGCCCCTCCCTTTTAAGCCCTGAGTGGGGGCGGCCCTCCAGAAGCCCTGGGTCACCCCAGGAGGGAGACTCAGCCGGGGAACTAGGCCTGAAGCTCCTGTCCCCAGTAAAGCCTAGCTCACGACTGAGAGTGGCATTGACCGTGGCTGCACCACCAGGGCCTCACCTGGGTGGGACACCCACGACACCCCAACCCAGGCCAACACCTTCAAGGATGGCTGGACACTGGGTTCAGGCAGGAGGAGTCTGGGTGTGGCCTCAGGATCCCCCAAACACGAACGAGGGGCTTCCTAGGCCCAGGGGTGACTGTCCCCTCCCCCGTCTCCCGTCAGCCACAATGCCCAGGCTCATGTGGCAGGGACTACTCGGGGTGCCGGTGCTGTCGGGAGTCCTCCTTCCAGCTCAGATCTCAGAGAGAACCCTTATTTCCATCGAAGGAGACACTGGCTGTGTCGGACTGAGGCCAGGGACATCATCACAGGCCATCTGTTCTAAGGAATGATGAGAACACCGAGCAAAGACAGCGCCTCCTCTTGGCCACCCGAGAGTCCTCCACAGCTTCGCTGTTCTTGGAGACCCTGACCAGGGTCTCGGTGTGCCAGTACCCAGGATGAGCCACGTCCTCTCCAAGAAACTCACATAACACTACACACACAAATGTGCTGTGAGTGAGCCCCGTGCTAGGGGCTCACTCAGGACTGTCCTCTCCTGCAGCGGTCACTGCGTGTCACCCTCTGACACAGTCCCCTGTCACAGGGGGCTGGGGGAGCCTCGTGGTCATCAGGGTGACTGGCCTGAGTGGACTCTGAGGTCACTAAGCTGAGGCTGGCTGAAAACAACCACTCTTAGTCAAAAACACAGACTCTTGTGTCACAAGACGTCAGTCCACACCTCCCTGGGGACAGAGCCTTTATGAGGGGGGACACCCCCTCCCCTAGGAAGTGTCTTGTCAAGTGTGACTCAACGCTTCAGAATTTAGCTTCTGGAGATGTGTCTTGGTTAATAAACATTAATCATGTCCTATCTGTGTTTTTGGAGAAGGAAATGGCAACCCACTCCAATATTTTTGCCTGGGAAATCCCATGGATGGAGGAACCTGGTAGGCTACAGTCCATGGGGTGGCAAATAGTTGGACACAACTGAGCGACTTCACTTTCACTTTCTTATCTATGTTTTAAACTAGGAATAAAATTCAACCATTGGACTATGGTTTGTTGCCTACTTAGCCGAATATATGGGCTTCCCTGGTGGCTCAAACAGTAAAGAATCCACCTGCAATGCCCAAGATCTGGGTTTAATCTCTAAGTCAGGAAGATCTCCTGGAGAAAGGAATGGCAACCAACTCCTGTATGCTTCCCTGAAGAAGTCCATGGACAGAGAAGCCTGATGGGGTCGAAAAGAGTTGGACAAGACTGAGTGACAAACACACACATTAGCTGAATATATAGTGTCAGGTTATCCTAAGACTGTCCACCCACTTAATTTACTTAAGTATTCATTTTAAGTAAAGTGCTCGCTGTGTATAGGAATTTATTTCTTGGAAGTTCTTGATCTATATACAAAGGAAAACGTAGGGATTACTTTATTATATATGTACTCCTGTGACTGATACAACAAAATTCTGTAAAGCAATTATCTTCCAATTAAAAATAAATAAAAATTTTAAAATGCTCCTACAAGTCTCAATTGTGTTTATTTTTTCTTAAATGTCATGTTAGACTAGTGTGCATGAAAGTAATTAAAATACATCAATATTGTAGTTTAAAAGTTGTACATGATGATATATTTTGCTTTTACTTTGTGGTTTTACTGAATAATTATTCCTCACCCAAAGGCAAGGATGAATAAAATTAGGTTAAATATAAAAAGAAAAAATCAAGCCTTGAGATATGTAAGCAGTATTCTGTGATGCTCTATTTCTGTTTGAAAAAGGAATGTGTACTTAGGACTTAATACAGGGACCTGGGACAGTGCCTGCGATGTCTCTAGGTGACAGCATGAAAAGAGGGTTTCGGGGAGACCTCACCAGACCACCATTCTTGCCACCCCTGGCGAATATTTGCCCATAGATAGAAAATGCCTTTTTTTGTAGTAAACTGAAAGTTTATATTAGATTTCAAATTGTGCTAAAATTTTCATGGATGACCCAAAGAAACACAATGAAAAGCACAACTACCTCCCAGAAATGGAGGTTTTTGGGTTTTGTTTTTTCAAGAGGTGGGATATAAATAAATCACACAAAGAGAATGTCACGTGCTGCTGCCCGGGCACCATACGCTGCACTGGAGCCATCAAATCATTCTCCGCATTAAGGGGATCAATGGCCCTTTTCCTCAGGAGGCCTTAGGAGATCAGCAAAATGCCTTTCCTATTCAATCACAACTTTAAAAGATGGAAACTGAGCCCCCAGCTCCCTCATGATGACTGGGCTCAGGTTGACATCTGTGTTCACAAAGAATCATGGGGAACACCAAGATTTAACTTCTTTCTCCCTCCTGGGGCCTGGGCACACCCACTCCAGGGCCCACTCCTGGAGCAGGGGAGGGGCTGCAGAAGAAGCAGGCTGAAGTCCACCCCCACTTCCCTGAAAGAAAGAGCCCTCATTCCTGAGAAGCTGCTTCCGTCCCTGGGTGGCTGCAGCTCTGGGTTGGGCTGGGATGAGCCGAAGCCCCCGTGACAGGCAGTCAGTCCATGGGACCACTCTCCTAGTGAGACGCGGTGCCATTCGAACCACTGGGTTTGAGAATGGGGCATTCCTGTGTGGAGGCAGCTGCAGGTATGGATGGGAGGCTGAAGCCCGTGCAGGCCCAGCACACCTTGGCTGAATTTAAAGGACCCAGCGACCCCTGGAGAACAGGTATGGACTGGGCCCTTCCAAACTCCCGGATGAGTCTAAAAACTAGTCCATTCGTGGCCCGTAGGAAAGGTTTTGAATCAGAGACAGGTCCTCTGCTTGCCACTGACCAACAGAGGAAAGACTGAGAAGACTTGTCTTTCCACTTTCACCTCCATCTGTCTCCCGAAGCGTGGGAGAGAATGTGTTTCCTCCTAAGGGACTCTTCCTAGGTTGGTCATCTCATCCTCAGTCACTGGAGTTTTC
The DNA here is from genome assembly GCA_007570785.1 of Antilocapra americana. Taxonomy (NCBI): domain Eukaryota; kingdom Metazoa; phylum Chordata; class Mammalia; order Artiodactyla; family Antilocapridae; genus Antilocapra; species Antilocapra americana. Next base: position 1,619,595 of record ML663575.1, on the reverse strand, counting down.
AGCTGGAGGGAGGCGGGGCCCGAGGAGGGGCAGAGAACTTCCATCACTAGCCCTGGCAAAGAACCAACCCGAGGAAGCAGCACAGGACAGGGTGGGCTCGCTGTGGGCCACGCCAGTCTCCAAGGGCGTCAACACCGACTCTGCTGCTCACTGGTACCAGGAAGAGCTCATCAAACAGCGTGGAGGGAGCTCATTGCGGGGAGGGGCTCCCTGGAATGCTTTGGAATCAAGTGCCCCATCACCCTGACCCCAGCCTGTCGTCCGATTGCATGTCTCTGTGGCCGGGCTGAGTCTGGGTCTGGCAGGAGCTGCAGCAAGTGAATCTCAAGGCAACTAACAGGCTTTAGTGACCCAAGTGGTGGGCACAGCTAGACAGGGTCCTCCTGCCAGCACCATTTCCAAATAAACATGGGTGACTGTTTGATCAAAATACGAACACCTGGGCCCCATCCCTGTACCCTAACAAAACCAAAACAGGAGGTAGGTCTAAACCAAGAACCTTCAGGAAGTCTCTGTAGCATCAGCAGGAGGGACATGCAGATGGAGGGGGCAGGAGGGAAAAGGACACAGCCACCAAGGGCTCCGTATTGTGTGTGAGTGTGTGTGTGTGTGTGTGCATGCTTAATCCCTTCAGTCTCTAAATTGGACATGGACATTCAGGGCTCCACCCGCCTGCCCTCATCACCCTCGGGGAGGATACCCCTTGTGAGACTCCTCAATGGGGGAGACCAATCCCAGGATCAGACCCTGTGCACCACCACCTCCCCCCTCACCCCCCACCAGCTATGTCTCTCTGGGTTTGAAATCAGCTGTTGTAATTCTCTGCCAGGCAGGGAAGCAATTCTGGAAGAGTTACTTGGCACCGGTGCCAACATTTGTGGATGGTATGTAGCAGTGGTGTTCAAAAATCAAGGACAAAAACATTACATGAGCACCCAAAGTTTGCCTTTGGCACTATGTATGTTTTAAAGAAGAAATGGAACCTGAAATAAATGAGAATGACGTTTTATTTATTATTTTTTTGCAGTTTCATTTTAATATCTGAGGCTGGAAGCTATTAAGCTGTCGCCACATGAAAAATGACTGAAGCTTGTGTTTGGGGTGACCCTGGACTTTGCCCCGGGGGCAGGGCGTGTGGGGGACCATGGGGGTACCCCCCAGGGCATCTGGACTTTCCCTGGACAAGCTCTGGGATGAGTGGTGGGTTCAGCACATCTCATTGTTAAAACACCTGAAGCAGTCCTTTTCCTTGTGATTGTGAGTTAGCAGGTGAAGACAAAGAAAAGGCTTCATGTACCGTTTCTCTTCCTTGGCTGGAATCTTTCATGACCAGGAAAACAGGAAGGCCACAAGGCCTGGCTGGAGAAAGGAAATGCAGAGGAAGTGGGGGCAGGGGCAAGCAGGACAGCAGACGAGGGGCTGCTGAGAAGCCAGCCCCAGCAGGCCCAGGAAAGGGGCGGGGGTCCTGGCCTGGGGACAAAGGGGGAGCCACTCCCTGGGTTGTTTTCCAAGGACGATTTACAGTCTCCATTGTTGGCCTTTCCTCTTGTTAATTAGGCATGAAACAGCAGCCACAGATGCCCATCCATCTTGTCACTGGGCTTCACTTTCCCTGGCACGTCAGCTCTCAGCTGCCCGGCAGCTGCCCCATCTGCTAATGCCGGGGAGTTGGACTATGGTGGTCTATATTCGTCTCACCCAGAGCTCAGCTCAGATCTCATGGGGCTGGAGTGTTTGGGAGCTGTCTGCAGCAGATGAGGGAAGGGTATCTTTTTTTATGATTTATTTCTGAAGCAGGCTGCACTGGGAAATTTAAACCAGAGTTTAAATTTAATTTAAACAAGACTTCCTTCCTTGGCTGGGGCATCCTGCCTTCTGAACCCAGCTGTAGCACACACACCTTTGCCTGGGGAAGAAGGATAGATGAATCAGTAAAGGGAATAAACAAGGACCTTCTTCCATCTGTGAGACAGAGATGGGAGCTTAATAGACAAGTGCACCATCAATGAATGTGTTCATGTCATGATGAATGATCCCAGCTCCTTTCTTAAAAGTGAATTTCTGAGATGTGCTTCCAGATTGTGTGTGAGTGTGTGTGTGTGAGTGTGTATGTGTGTGTGTGTGTGTGTGTGTGTGTGTGTTTGTGTGTGCCTGTGAGCTAAATCCCCTCAGTTGTCTCTGAGTCTTTGCAACCCCACGGACTGTAACCCACCAGGCTCCTCTGTCCATGGGACTCTCCAGGCAGGAATACTGGAGTGGGTTGCCAAGACCTTCTCCAGGGAATCTTCCCAGCAACCCAGGGATTGAACTTATGTCTCCTGTGGCTCCTGCACTGCAGGTGGATTCTTTACCACTGAGCCACCAGGGAAGCCCATGTGTATGTGTGCGTGTGTGTGTGTGACCCAAATATAAACTGGAGCTCCTTGTGGCCCAGTCGATACGTGGAGTCATGTTTACAGAAGCACTGCACTAAAATCCAAAGTATGAAAAGTCAGTTGCACTTTTCATTTGAGGGTCTGGAGAAATGCTAAAGGGGATCTAACATATGGGCCCAAGCAACACTTCTTCAAATCCTCCCTCTTGGATTCTCTGATTGCTCCAGAATTCTATAGCCTCTCTTTTAACGGCAAAAGCTCTCTCCGCTTCCAGCCTTTCCTATTTCAATCCCATGGGTGCCTTCTGTCAGCATTTCACGCTGGCTCTTCTTTGTCCATGACCTGAATTCTTCAGGGCTTCCCAGGTGTCTCTAGTGGTAAAGAACTAGCCTGCCAGTGCAGGAGATGTAAGAGACGCAGGTTTGACCTCTGGGTCGGGACAATCCCCTGGAGGAGGGCACTGCAACCCACTCCAGTATTATTCCTGGAGAATCCCACAGACAGCGGAGCCTGGCAGGCTACAGTCCCTGGGGTCACAAACAGTGAGACACAACTAAGCGACTTAGTGCATGAATTCTTCAAAACAAAGGGAGTCTCACCAGCTTCTGTCCCCCAAACCTGACTGGCCAGCTCCTAGTCCTCCTCCAGAACAAGAGCTGAAGCTGAGCTGAAACACCCAGGAGTCTCTTTCTTAAGTCTGTGGGACAGCCAAGAGAGCAGGGACATACAATTTGGAACCTCATTCCTCATGGGAATTAATCTTGTGGCCATCACACCTTCCTGGCCCAGCTCTGCCCACTCCTGCAAAGAAAAGTGCTGACCTCCTCCACTCACAGTCAAGCCCTTCATGCCCAGGAACCCTTTCCCCAAGAACGGGGTCCCCTCTGGGGCCTCTCTGAGACCCTCCAGGACCCCATCTTCCTGGGGCTTCCTGCAGTTTGTCATAGGCCCCAGGATGTGCAGGGAGACCCTCCAGGGTCTCTCTGCCTGTGAAAACTCACAGAAGAGACCACGCCGAGCCCTGGCTGTTTTGTGTCTCCCTGCCTTCCTCCTCCTCTGGGGCTGAGGGGCGGGAAGAGAGGAAGTGGAAACAGTGATGCAGACACACGCACAAGGCTCCACAACACCCTGGGATGAGGCCGGAGCGCCTGCACCCCCGCCCCCACCCTACCCTTCGGCCGGCTTTCACAATCAGGGACTCACGTTCCGTTCAGAAGATGGGGATTCTGACAGAGGGTAAATTCTCTGTGACTGTGCGTTTGGAGGCTCTTGAGCAACCCCAGGGCACAGGAAGTGTCCCTGCACACAGGAGAAAACCCTGGGCCAGGGAGACAGGCTGCCCCCACCCAGGCTGGGAGGACGGTGCCCAAGTACCCCAGCTCTCTCCACTCTTGCTCCCACACAAGCGTTTCCCTCAATGAAATCAGGGCACCTTGAATTCCCTATGGCATCTGTTTGGCTCACCGGGGACCCCCGCTGTGCTGGCTAGAACAGGAGCCTGATAAACAGACCCCAAGAGACATTTACAGCACAGCTCATAGCCAGTGCAGAGAAAGCAGAGACACATGGGAGACTTAATGATAAGAACAGGGAGGGAGGCTTCTGGAACCAGCATGGCTGTGGGGGTAGCAGTGGGGACAAGGGTGGGGGAAGGGGCTGGGGGTGGTCACCCTCAGGTTAGTTTCACAGCAGAAAGGACCTAACTCAGGCGGTGAGTGGCAGGAGAGGTGAGGCCAGGCCATCCTTGCCAAAGGGACTGTGGCACCGAGGTGTTACCCCAGGTGGCGCAGGGTCAGGCTCTGTCATCAAACCTTTTGAGGGGAGGAGGGTCTCACTGAGCAGGCCCCCAGCCCCTGGAGTTGGAGGGGGCACCCCATCTCTCCTCTAACACCCATTCTTGTTTTCCTTGTGCTCGTCACGTCTGCACTTTGGAGTAGCTGATGCAGCTGTGTGCTGAGTGTCTGCCTCCCCGATCAGACAGCACAGCACGTGGATCAGTGCAGCCAATGTCGGGCCCTGTGACTGGCAGGCACGTCAGAAGGCTTAGCATCTTTCATGTCAACATAGACATGAAATGCCTAGGCTGTTGCCTCTCTGCTCGCCCTGCCCCTGCAGACTCAGAAGAGGTCTGGTCCCTCCCTGAACTGTCCCAGCCGCCGTCCCCAGACAGACAGAATTCCAGCTGGGTCCTGGATTGTTTTAGGGACGGAGGGGCCTGGGTCAGGATGGACAGCGGCGGCAGCAGCACAGGGGCCCCTACTGCCTCGGGGCGTTCTGCTTTTGGGACTCAGCCCCCAGCCCCGGGGACTGAATTCCCTCAGGGGCCCCTGCACTCCTAGCTGGTTCCCACCAGCCAAACCTTCTCTGCAGCTCCCGACAACCCCAAAGGTAAGCCTGGAGCAGCAAGGGCCTGGGAGGCTGCTCTGCGCCTGACCTCCAGATGGAGGGAACCATGCCCTCTGCTGGCCAGGCCTTGCACAGTCCGGGAAATCAGCAACCAGAATCTGGAGCCTTCTGTAGGAGCATCTATAAAGGGGAGGAGGCAGCCCAGCTGCCCAACTGGCTTAAAATGATGGGCTTTGAACCCTCATTTCCTGTGGGGGTCCAGGGAAGGGTAGCAGGATGGCCAGCCACATATGGATTCACAGCACCCTCCCTTCCTCTTTTCAGGCTGGAATCGCCTCAGTCACAAGGCTCAACAGAGATGGGACATCGATCCTTTACGACCAAACTGCCCATCTTTCCAAAAACAGCATTACCCAGCCAGCCTGACACTCCATCCTGTATGGTGGTTTCCAACAATATATCCAGCCTTTGAGGATAAAGGCTGAGACCAGTGGGGTGAGCATTCAAAAGAAGCCTCGAGTCTGCCAGCCAGAGCCAAGGGGCTCCGCAAGCACAGTGACCGCTCCTGGCCGTCTCCGTAACCCCCACCCACATGGACGGCGGTGCAGGGAAGGCAGTGATGCTGCCCATGGACCAGAGCCCCCAGCTGGGTGGCAGCTGGAAGCCACATCCAGCAGACAGAGCCCCTCAACAGAGGAGGGGTCTGCCCCAGGATGCCTGAAGGTGGTAGAGACAGACCCCTCGGGATGGTTCAGGCTGGGGAGACCCATTAGGAAGGCTCTTCTCTCTGGATCGGGTATAAGAGTCCATTCTTCAGCCCACAAAGATGTACTGAACATCTCGTGCGAACAGACGCCCTGCGATGTCAGGGGTCCTGCAGCAGCCAGAGTGTCAGCTCTCACTCAGAGGAGGGGCTGCTGCACTGAGACGGGAGAAGGGACAGCACGGGGCGGATGGAATGCTGGAAAGGGGGAGCCGCACCCTCAAACCCCTGAGCGGTGCAGCCGAAGAGTGGAGAGGAAGGCACCATGGCTGCAAGAGGGAGAGCCGGCAGGGACCAGGGGGCGGCTGCGAGCGACCAGAGCCCCAGAGGCTGTCTCAGCACTGGAGCGTTGTCCTGAGAGCCAGGAGGGGCGGGGACATACATTAAGATGGGAGGTGCACGGAGCAGGGAAGGACATCCATGGTGGTGATGTCACCGGATGCTGAGGGCAGCAGGGCAGACTAGAGGGGACGTGAACAGGTCCATGGACAGCTGGTGACCTGGAGACTGAGCCCCAGGGGCAGGCTCAGTTCTTCTTCCTTTGTAGCCGTGAGTCCCAGCAGGTCTGCTTGTCAGGATCACCCAGCAAGCTGTGCTGAATGCTGATGCCCAGGCCCTGCCCCAGAGACTCCACTTTCTTAGGCCTGGGGAGCAGCCTGGGCTTCTGCATTTAACTCAGATGATCCCAGTGAGGGCTCTGCCCAGAGTTCTCTACTTCCTCTCCCCTGCAGTTCAGTTCAGTTCATTCGCTCAGTCATTTCTGACTCTTTGTAACCCCATGGACTGCAGCACTCCAGGCCTCCCTGTCCATCACCAACTCACAGAGCTTACTCAAACTCAAGTCCATCGAGTAGGTGATGCCATCCAACCATCTCATCCTCTGTTGTCCCCTTCTCCTCCTGCCTTTAATCTTTCCCAGCATCAGAGTCTTTTCCAATGAGTCAGTTCTTCATATCAGGTGGCCAAAGTATTGGCACTTCAACATCAGCCCTTTAAATGAATATTCAGGACTGATTTCCTTTAGGATGGACTGGTTGATCTCCTTGCAGTCCAAGGGACTCTCAAGAGTCTTCTCCAATGCCACAGTTCAAAAGCATTAATTCTTTGGCATTCAGCTTTCTTTATAGCCAACTCTCACATCCATACATGGGGCAACTGAGCAGTGCAGCTGGGGGTGGGGGGCAGGCAGGCTGCCCCTGGTGGCCCCCAGGGCCATGGGGACTGTGGGCCCCACCAATGACTGTGCACTCGACAGCACTTAGCAGCCCCTAGCCATTCCCTCCCTCCCGCTCCCTGGAGCCTGTCTGGGCAGACCAGCAACAAGAGGCAGGAAACGAAGTTCAAATCAACCAGTTCCCAAGTCATCCTGGGAGGTGGTCTGGCTGATGAGTGGGGCTCACATGCAGCCCCCACGTCTTCACAGCGAGGGCCTGGCCGCAAGCTTGTGCTGCGGTCTAGGGTGCCTAGCATTCCAGAAATGTCTCCTTTCTGCCTGTTGTCTTCAGGAGGGTGGGGGGAGGGGGCAGGAGAGGGCCCCTGCCCTCCCAGGGGGCAGCAGATCTGCCTTTGGGCCATGCCCCAGGGTCAGACAGTGGCAACTCTAATCATTTTCTTCCCAGTGCTGTCCATTCAAGACCTATTCCAGGGAAAGGCCATCAGCCATGAGAAAAAGGGCACATGCAGGAAAAATCAGTAAATGAGTTTATTCCTTTAACACTGGACCAAAACATACAGGAGCTATGGCTGGTCATTTCTCCCTGGCCTGTCCCACTTCCAGCCCCTTCCTCTGTCCCCTCCAACCTATGTATCGCCCCGAGCTCACCCCTACCACCACCCCAGGCTTTCCCTCTCTCCCCTCACTGAGCTCAGCCTGACAGTGGGCTTCTTAAGTTCATGTCTCAGCAGGACTTCCATGGCGGCCTAGTGGCTGAGATTTGCACTTCTAATGCAGGCGGCCCAAATTCAATCCCTGGGCAGGAGAATAGATCCCATATGCTGCAACTCAGAGTTCACATGCCACAGGGAAGATGGAAGAGCCTATGTGTTATGACTAAGACCCAGCAGAGCCACATAAAGTATTGTTTTTTAAATCCTTTAAAAAAAAAATTGTCTTAGCTCCTTTGGACTCTGGGGCTTTGAGACCTGAGTAGCCCAAAACTTCTCATGAGAAGCAGCTTGCCTGGCCCTCCCCATGGGAGGCCGGGGGCTGGGTCACCTGGCAGGCTTCTCCAGGAGCCCTTGTCACTCAGCACCCTGGGCTGCCAGCTCCATCACGCTTCCAGCACTGATGCCCCTGAGGGTCAGGCTGCCGCCAGCCTTTCTGGCCGCGACAGGCAGGAGAGCGGCCTAAGGGCAGGTGAGCTGTGTGCTTGAACCCGACAGCTCAGGAAGAGGCCTATGTCGGTGCCGCCTGCTTGTTTCCTGAAGACCCGCAAGTCTGTGTTTAATATACTTTAGAACAATGTCTGGAAACTGCACTTTACTTTTTTCAAATGTACTTACGTGTCTCGACTTCAATCATGTGGACAATTTTACTCATGACCTAAGAATGCCAGACAGGGCACCTTGCGTGCCATGGACGTGCCACCATGGCCATTTCATCTCTGGGCTCACGGAGAGCTTTGAGAAGCCGGGGCCGGCTGCATGCAGGCGCTCATGGCTGGCACTGCGCTGGATGCCAGCATGGAGACACAGAAACAGATCAAGTCCCTGCACTCCAGGGGCTTGTGCTCTGGGTGGCAGTGGGGGGAGGCAGACCTCAAACCAACAACAAAACAGGAAGAATTCCAGCTCCAGGGCTGCTGGGTGGGTGCCCCTGTGACAGGACGGCCAGAGACAAAGTGAGCGGCCTCTGACCTGGCCTTTGGGTGGAGCTGGCTGCAAGGACCGTAGGCAGGGCTTTGCATGCAGGCCGGGAGGCCAATGGCCCTGGAGCCCTATGAGGCCTGAATGTGTGAAGAAGAGAAAGAGGTCAGTGCTGCCAAAAGGAGCAGGGCCGGGGGCAACGGGAAGGCCTGGGGACAGTGGGCAGAGGCGGACATAGCTTCTGTGGCAGGTGCTGGGGACGAGTCCATGAGCTGGCAAGCCACGTCGGAGCAGGCGTAGCAGGACTGGAGTTGTAAAAAGTTTGCTCTGGGGACTCTGCGGAGAATAGGACACTAATGCATCATTTTGCTTTTTCTCCTGTTAGGTGATCGGAGTCAGAGGGAGGCCACCTGCGGGGTGGGGGCGGGGCGTCACTAGTCGGGCTCGCATGACCGAGCCAGCACAGGGGATGAGAGCCCACGTTCACAGTCATGAGGACAGAGAAGGACGATGAGGGCTGCCACTCAGGACTTCTGCCTCCCTGTTCGGCCCCTTCATCTGTGTCTCTCTCTAGGCCTGGACCACACGCAGTGTGCGGAGGCTTCATCGCTGCCTTGGGGATTAGAGGTTGGTCTTGCCAATAGCCACCCTGAAGGCCAGCCACCCAGGAGACCCAGACCAAGCCCTGTCTGGGACCTGGAGAGCTCCGGGGAGCCCATCAGAGAGACCCCTGCCATCCAGGGGCTGGGGCAGCCCCTTCCCCTTTCCTGGATGAGAGAGACTGTTGTTGGCAGAGCCCATCCTGAGGGTAACCAAGGACAAGCCCTCGCTCCCAGAGGACCACACAGCAGCTGCAAACAGCTGATGGGATGGAGAGTTTTCCCAGGCCAACCAGGCCTGGTGAGCTGTTCCCCACGTGCGTGTCCAAGGAAAAAGGAAAGAGAAAGAAAATGGGATTCCACCTGCAGTTGGTCACCAGGGCCCAGCTCAAGAGCAGGGTTAAGCCCCCTCGTGTCTCGGAGGCAAGGTTTGCAGGACCGCTCCCCTCCCCTCCTGCTTGAAATGACCCTCGAGCTGCCTGCTTGTGGTCATGCCAGAGTCTGGGGTTGCTCATGGTGACTGGATGTGGCCCCCTCTGCACCCTGGAATGTTTAATGAACTCACCTGCTGTCGTTGGTAGCAAGATTTGCTTCATGACTAAATTGCCATTGTTGGAAGTATTGTCATCACATGTGGGATTAGCATCCTTCACAGCAGTCCCTACTCTCTATGCCGAGCTCACACCCCAAACTTACACAATATGCCCCTTGTCAGTCCATCACTGTCCTGAAGCTGGGAGGGTGTCTTATAGGACCTCTGCATCTGACAGAGAGGCCCACATGCTTGCTGCTTGTTGGGATCTGCCTATTTTATATCACCAGGAGAAGAGCACTCTCTACGGCTGGGTGGGTTTCCTTGTTACTGAATTCCTGAAAAGGGCCCAGCCCAGCCAAAGGAGGGCATGAGCGAGGGCGCTTGTTGGGCCTCCACCAGCCCTCATGTGCCTGTCTGGTCCCACGTCCCCTCTGCAGACCCCTCCTCTTCCTCAAAGCATCCCAGACCAGAAACACCAGAAACATGACTTATCGTGTGGCTCAACCTTGTGTGTGTTGCATGTTCAGTCACTTCAGTCATGTCCAACTCTTTGTGACCCCACTGACTGTAGCCCACCAGGCTCCCCTGTCCATGGGATTCTCCAGGCAAGAATACTGGAGTGGGTTGCCATGTCCTCCCTCTAGGGGATCTTCTCAACCCAGGAATCGAACCCGAGTCTCTTGAGTCTCCTGCATTGTAGGTCTATTCTTTACCGCTGAGCCACTGGGGAAGCCTGTGGTTCAACGTTAGTTGTGGTGAAATTATATCACTCAGAGCAGTTTAATGGACAGAGATTCTTAACGAGGGCATGGCATGAAGAGGGTTGTGTTAGCCACTCAGGCAGGATCAGAAGGGTCATTCATGACAGGCTTTGAAGGCCAAACAGGTGTTCAGACAAAGCAGGCAAGGAGGAAAAGGTGATGGCAACAGAGGAGGAGGTGGAAAGGTCCAGGGGATGGAAACAGTGTGGAGCTGGGGTACTCTTGCTGCCCAAGGAGGAGGGGAGGGAGGAGACGGGAGAGGAGTGGGGAGGAGGTGGTGGCGAGGTTGGGGAGAGGTTAGGAACTCCCAACCTCCATCCACACCAGGGAGAGCTACACCAGGGGTACAGGCTTCAGAAGACCCAGCAGCATCTTGAGATTATAAATCATGATTTTTGCTTTTTAACAAAAATGGCTTTGATGCATAGACATGATCAGTTCCAGCCCCAAGTCCCTCAAGCTCCCCAGGATTTCCGCCCATCCCCCAAATTTAAAATATGATTTTAAAACTCAACATTCAAATAACTTATATCATGGCATCCAGTCCCATTACTCCATGCCAAATAGACAGAGAAATGATGAAAACAGTGACAGACTTTATTTTCTTAGACTCCAAAATCATTGCAGATGGTGACTGAAGCCATGAAATTAAAAGATGCTTGCTCATTGGAAGAAAAGCTATGAGCAACCTAGACAGCATATTAAAAAACAGAGGCATTACTTTGCCAGCAAAGGTCTGTCTAGTCAAAGCTATGGTTTTTCCCATAGTTGTGTATGGATATGAGAGTTGGACTATAAAGAAAGCTGAGAACTGAAGAATTGATGCTTTTGAACTGTGGTGATGGAGAAGACTCTTGAGAGTCCCTTGGACTGCAAGGAGATCCAACCAGTCCATCCTAAAGGAAATCAGTCCTGAATATTCATTGGAAGGATTGATGCTGAAGCTGAAATTCCAATACTTTGACCTGATGCGAAGAACTGACTCATTGGAAAAGACCCTGATGCTGGGAAAGATTGAAGGCAGGAGGAGAAGGGGAGGACAGAGGATGAGATGGTTGGATGGCATCACCAACTCAATGAACATGAGTTTGAGCAGTCTCTGGAAGTTGATGATGGACAAGGAGGCCTGGAGCGCTGCAGTCCATGGGGTCACAAAGAGTTGAATACAACTGAGTGACTGAATGAACTGAACTGTGCTGGCTCTGAGATCCTGCTCCAGAAACCCGGGCTTCTTCCATCCTTTCTCTTTATTTGGCAAATATATGGAGTGCCTGCTGCATATTGGGTGCAGGGCATGGTTCACATAACAACAATGAAGCAACAAAGAAGGCCGCCCTCATGGGGCTTCCATTCCACTTGAGGCAGAGGAGGTAAGGAAAGACAGATGACAAACTAAGCACAATTATTGGATATCGCATGAAAATAATTGCCAGGAAGAAAAGCCAGTATGAGAGTGAAGATGAGTAAGAGTTGAAACTCAAAGACATCCCTCATCCCCTCCCCTTGCCTTCCTTCCTCTCTGTTGATTTTGATGCAAAGCTGTTTCCTCTGGTGACAGTGAGCCTACAAGTACATCTCTCCATGCCTGGTAAAGTGTTGAGTTCAGCTTCTCTGGGGACTACTGTTGTCTCTCATTAATTTTCCCAAAACTGCCTTCTCTATAAATAACTCAGGCAATTAAATTGTTTAGAAAAACCTTAAGGGTTTGCTGAGAATGAACATCAGATTGTTCGCGTTTTAACTGGAAAGGTTACCAAATGATTCCTGTTTTCCCATCTGATTGTTAAATCCTGATAAGTCAGCTTATTTTTGTTAACAAAATTGCTGGATTCCTCCTGCTACATGGTGTTCAAGTGAATTAACAGAGATTGGAGGCAAAAATTGGACAGGAGGAGTAGCTGCACTCACAACGAGTTTCTATTCACAGGCTCATTAAAGCCAGCCGTGATGGTTTTAGGAAACGTGGGCTCATCTAGGTGTACAAACAAGGCCTTCTGGCTCATGAAACAACTAAGAATAGCTACGCTTGGCCGCCCTTCTCATCATGTTGTTCAGCTTCAGGAAAATATTTTTGTTTTGAAGATTTCTAATCTGCTTTTGCTCTGGACAGGAGTGAAGTTATAGAAATAGGCTCTTTTCCACCTTAACACTTCAAAGCTTCCCCAAATGGTCCTTGTGGAAAACACAGGAGCACCAAAGAAAAAAACAACATGACCATCTCCCTGCCATCCATGGATTTAAAGAGATGAGTCCCCAAAATTCTGTTCTCTGGGTTGGAAATCTTGCCTGGAATAAGGTCATAGTTTGGATATGCTTTGGACGGGTTAGCTCCTGAGCAGGTTTCTATAAATCCCTGGAGATGTTAAGAAAAGTATTTAAAATGTGCAAAAAGGGCCAAAAAGTGGGTGGCAGGAACTTTCATGACCACACTGGGTGATGTTTAACAAGACCACCCAAGGATTCTTCAACTATCTGGGGGAGGAAAGGGCTGTGTTTGACCTGCCATGTCCTTTGATTTGAAGTTAGACACTGAAATTACATGGTTCATTAGAGATCAAATCTAGGACAGATGCATATAATTTCTGCTCTGGAGGAACGTAATCCCAAATATTACAGTTTGTATTGCCCCAAGGGGCATTAACCAGCCAAGGTTGACCCTGAGACAGTAAACTTATCTCAGGATGATGTTTGGGGTCAGGGGATGGAACCCTGATCCCCTACTCCTTTCTGAATGAACTTCCCCACCTGATTGACTCCTTCAGTGATGAGCTAAGTGGGGTACTGGGCTTATGTTCCTTCTGCATCTCTGTGGGTCTAACTATTTTAACTCTCAGAAGGTTGGACCTTGACGGGAAGGACAAATTACCAAGGTGATGCTGAGTTGAAAATGCTGAGCCACCCTGAGCCTGGTGCTTCTTTTAAGAAGTCTCCCTCTCTCTGTTCCTGGTGGGGGTCCACTGCAAAGGTTCACCCTCACAGGCATTAGATGAGATGCCCAGATATCCTCACTGCTCACCTGGGATAGGGCCACACACACCCCCAGCGTCCAGTCATGTCCTTGTTAATGGATAGTTGAATTGCTCATTGCTGCTGGACCAATCTAGACAAACACCTGCTCACCTGAATTCCCAAACTTTAGTGAAGCTTCTCCTCCTTCCCTGCCAGGCCCCTGGACTTTGGACCAACCCAGCCTGAGTCCATCCGAATGTGGGCACCATCCCCAGCACCCCCCTTTCAAGGCCCCCCCTCCAAGAACTGGGCTGTCAGGATACCTCCCTGGCTTGCCAACAGCTCACCCCTTGCCCCCTTCCCACACGCAGGTCCTTGCTGGCCTTACTGGCCCTCCCTTTCAAAGAAGATGGCCCCCTACCTGTCCCCGGGGTCCCTTGCAGACCTCATGGTCTGACCATCCCCCCGTTGTACCGGCCCCTCCCTTACTGAGCAGAAGGCCCTCTTGGCCCACATCCAGATCTGCTTTGATTCAGCCCCAATCTGATCCCATGAGGAGGAGGGGCCCAGCCTGAGCCTCCCTCACAACCTATTCATCCTGCCCTACCTGCCTCTCTTGCCCCACCACGAACAAGCTGGGAGACCATCTCCAGGGCCAAGGGGCAGAGGATAGGGGACAATGGGGCAGAGACTGAGTTTGCAGCATGGACAGCCCTTGAATGCCAGCCCCAGAAATTGTATTATTAACCAATTAACCACTGGAAAAAGTATATGCAATTTTTCCAGATCTTCTTCCTCTCAGCAGAAATCTGGGATGTGTTATTTTTCTAGGTCCCTTTCCATTGAAACGTGTGTGTTTTGAAGGAAACATAGCCCATATGTTGCTTATTCATGTTTCATGAAAAATGCTCTTGGGGAATATTTACCCAAGTTCCAAAACAACTTCCATTTGTTTGTGTTTTTAAAGAAATTTCCTGAACTTGAAAGCAGGAAGTCCTTGCTGGCCAAGTATATGAAATGTAAGCTCTACAGGTTTGGTAGGCTTGGGATCAGGTGTCCACAACGTGTCAGAAGGTCTCTTGAGCCAGAGGGTTAGCATTGGCCTCCCGGGACCTGATGGACAAGCCCAAAGCTGGTGAGCAGAGACCAGCTCCACCATGAACATGGCGGCCAAGCTTGCAGATGGCAGTTCCCATGGGGAGGATGGGAAAGGACCAGGCCTTGTGAAAACCAGCTCTGACTCATGGCCCCAGAAGTTTTGACCCTGAATGCCTGTCATTCTCCACTCAACCCCCTTCTCCCTCGCCCTGCCTTGAGAAGGAAGGGACAGGGCATCTTGGAACCCATTCTGGCTAGCAGGGCAATGTTTTGTTGCAGAAGGAGGAAGAAAACCCTGCCTCAGTGAGAGTGACCCTCCCACTGCCAAAGAGAGGAGGAGCGGGCAGCCAGTGGTAGGAGGCGAAATGGGGGCCAGGGATTAGTGACAGGCTATGGGGGCAGGGCCACCCTGCCATTTTCCACCCTGCAGTCTCAGTACCACCATCTGTGAAATGGGAACAAATGCACTCGCCTCACCAACACATGCACATCTGAAACACACATCTACGACCCCAGCACACTCCTGGTGACCCATCAGCAGGCCACACGGCAGAGTCTGGGGGGACCTGCCCTGTCAGAGTGACAGTTCTGGCCACACCTGCCCTGACCATTGTGCCCAGGAGGTTCTTGGCCAGTTAGTTTCCAAAGGACATCTGCATAGGCACAGCTCCGGCCATAGAACCTGGAGCTCCTTCCCACTAGCACTTAGCCTGGATCAGGGGTCGCCAAAGTAGACCACCTGACCCCAGGAGTGTGTGAGATGGTCCAACAAGCCCTGGCAAGGACACCAAGGCTTTCTTTGCATTAATGTCACCAGAACGTAAGAAAGAGCATCTCCCAGTACGTAGAGTAAGGGCTGACACTCATGGACGAGCGCTGCCCTCACAAAAGTCCACGAGCCGTAAGAAAGTGAGGGCACTCAGCAGGGCTCCACCCGATGTTTCCATGGGCCTGCTGTTTAGATACAGACCTGGGAGGATCTTGGAAGAACCTTGAAGTGTGAGGGGGGTGACTATGCAAAGTCTTACACCCTCGACTGGTGTGGATCCATACACTCAGGTGACTCTAGAGACTAAGTGGGCAATTCTCTTTCAAAAAAGGTGGACACTTCTTTGGATGCACTGTTCTCTGTGGACAAAGGCTACTCATCGAGGGCAGCCTAGCAAACTTTCTGAAAAAAAAATAATCATGAGCCCACTGAAGCTGTCTTTTCAGGGGAAAATGAGGTTTTCACAGAGGGAGAGAAAGAGACTGCTTTGTACAGAAACTCATCCCACGAAGAGACTGAAAAATGTGGAGTGTTTTCCATCCTCACATGATTTCGTTACCGGAAATGTATAACCATATTGTTTATAAAAATATTATATCTGTGCACTGAGAAAACTTGCAAACAGAATCGTGTGCCTGTGTCTCCAGCTGGGGCAAGGTCTATAGAACCAGATCCCAAAATGCCCCATGCTCAGAAGCTTGAATCGCTGCTTCCAAAAGTGTAGTCAGGATTTATAAAATCCATAGTGCATGTTCAACCATATCAATGCTTCCAGTACCATTTTAATAAGAAAAAAGAAATTGTGTCCACAATAAAAATAATACAGGTTATTTTAAATATTGTGTATTTCATCTTTGTCCTGTTATCTTTTTATTCTGATGGATATTCTATTATCCAGATAACATTCCACTTCAGTGTCACAAGTACAGAGTATGTGTGTGTACATATATACACATGTCATGTGTTAGCATATTGGGGATGACTTTTTAGATCTGAGGTGTTTGTCCTGTCCTACATGGTCCCATTGAGCCAGGTGGTGTCCCATTGAGCCCCAAGGAGCCAGGTGATACCAGCCACAGCCCACAACCCGACGAAGCCCACCTCTGCCCACTAGCCTTCATCTCACCTGAGAGCTGGACTTTCTCTTCCTTACCTGCTTCTGCTTGGCCCCTGACCCCTAGAGCCTGTCTTTTGGCAAAAAGGCCAATGTAGAAATGGCACCCTAGCAAGATCCTAGGACATGAGCCAAAGTAAACTAGTGTGGATCCCTAAAACAAGACTGGGAACACGATTGCTCTGCGTGTCTGCAGAGGAAACCCCCCGCCCCTGGCTCCTCCCCTCTGTCGCACCCACACGCACTCCTGGCTGGGAGAAACATTCCATGTGTGTGCACACAGGCGCACAAAGCACACAAATGCACACACACACACACACACAAATGCAACACCTAACAAGTCTGTTGGCATCTGACGAACAGATATTCTTCATCATAATTTTAATTGCCCGGAGAGTTGGCAATGGGATGACACAATAACTTAAGAAAAGCAAGAAAAAAACTGAAACCTGAACACTCACTATCTAAATGGAGGGAAGTACACTTTTAGATATCAGGGCAGCAAGAAGAGGATTAATAGTACTTCTTGAGTGAATAAAATAAAATAAAACCGAAAGTCAGGCATACCCCCAGGGCCAGGCTCCAGCAGGCATGTGGTTTAGGCCGATGAATGATGAGCCAGTGCACGGGTGATGGGGAACAGATGCCTGGCTCCCTGCTCCCCCACCCCCGTGCACTGCCCTGCCAGGCCCACCAGCCCCAGCAGGCCCTGCTCATAAACACCCCTGCCCCTCTCACTTCTCCTCCTCTGCTTCCCGGGACTCCGAACTGTCCCCGCTGCCTCCTTGTCCTGCCATGGCTCTGCTTTCAGAGACCAGACTAGACACAGGCCATCTGTCCAGGGGGCACAGACTCACGCCAGTGGCACCTGCACTGTGGTCTGAACGACACGGGCATTTTCATTCTTCCAAAAATCAAAACTCATGCTACCTATGGCTTCACCATGAGTGGTTCTACATCTCCTGGGAGTGTGAGCACCATCTGGGGGCCTGAGTTTGCATCCATGCCACCAGCTCCAGAACGTGCTGGGTGGAAGGAAGGCTGGTCTGGCCCCAGCAGGAAATGGTCCACCTTGTCTGAGAGACAAGCTTCCTGCCACCAGCCCCATGGCCCCTAGGTACCTGCTGTGTTTTCCAACCAGGCCTGTGGTCTCAGTACCAGAGTTCATTGTCAGTTGCTGGCTTGGGGCTGCTTCCAACACTGTGAACTATCTCTGACCCATCCAGCCCAGAGGGAGGAGGCCAGGTGGACATGCACTAAGATCCTTGAGCCCCGGGCATCAGCACATTTGGAGCCTGAATCCCCCGGGTTTGTTTGCTCCACGGCTCAGACACACTCCAAGTCTCCCCTCCCCATCAGTCACCTCTGTCCTTGTGGAGAAATGAAAGGAGGCCTCAGCGGGCAGCGAGAATTACCACGGTCCCTCAGGCTCCATCCTCATCCCCTGTCTGCTGTCCTTCCCCACCTGGCTCTTAGTGACTTGCCACGAAGCCATGAGTCGGTGCCTGGTTCTGCAGATTCCAACTCCAGCGTCGCCTCTAGAGCTGCCCCAGGGCCCCCTCCTCCAAGGCCCTCCCTCACACTTCGTGGCAAATAGATGGAGAAAAAATGGAAACAGTGACAGACTTTATTTTCTTGGGCTCCAAAATGACTGCAGATGGTGACCTTTGCAAAGTCAAGTTGCAAAGGTGTGGACAGAGGATGGAGGTAGGGCTGCAGCCCTTTATGCAGTAGTAATGGTCTAAAACCACTGCAGACTCAGTAATTCCCTGCATGGTCACCAAGAACCTACCATGGATTCAGCTGACAAACAGGTAGGCAGCGCCCAACTCCTGGGTCCCAAACAATCAAAGATCCCATGAGAGCTGTCTGCTCCTGACCGTCATGTGTTCCAAAACCTTTGCACACCCACACCCTGCCCACCCGGGTGTGCCCACCTACCTACCCTCCCTGGTCCCTCCTCCCAACCAAACCCATCCCCCATTAAGGCCAGAGCCATGCCAACATCATGGAGGCCTGTCACATCCCCAGGGAATCAGCCTCCCCCACGGCACCTTACAGTCACAGGTCAGCCTTCCCTCCAAGTTCCAGGAGCCCAGCAGGTCCTGGCCAGTGCAGGGCCCACATGGTACAGCCTCAGGGAGACACTCTGTCTGCCACAGTGCCACCGTGTGGCAGGACAGGGGAAGGCAGCGAGGTCTGGGGAGGTGCCGACTGTGGCCCTGGGGATAGGAAGGAACTCCGTCCCTCCCCAGCTTGTCTGTAAGCACTTCCTGCGTTTAAGGCGTTAAGGCAAACAGGACAGGAAGCAGCAGTGATTGAAAGATGAGGGGCAAGACTCTTTCTGCTCCCCATGTGAGGGTTCTGGGCATCTGGTCACAGTCTTCGTCCACAGCACACTCCTTGTGACTTTTTACTGATAAAATTTCAAATTTAAAAAGCTTCGAGAATTGTACAAGGAACTGCTCTTCACCTTTTACCCAGATTCACCAGTTAACTATATGTTGCCTCTTTTCCTTAGTCATTCAATCACTCTTATATAAATAAATAAATTTATATATATACATATGAATTTCTACGAAGTTTTTTCTAAGTTGTTTGAGAGCAATTAGGAGAAAGTGTCCTCCGTTTTACTACTAACTTCATTGTGTGGTTCATAAAAATGAGAATAATTTCTTACATACTTATACAATATGTAAGTCAGAAAATTTTATGTTGATATAATTCTATTATTTAGCACAGAGTCCATAAATTCCATCAATTGTCCCTATAATGTCCTTGAGAGCAACATTTTTTTCCAATAAACTTTTTAAAATTCTTAATGCCTAAATTCATAAATTCACTTAAGAGTAGTTGACTAACAAGTCAAACTCATCCACACGTTTCACCTAGCAGCTCAGGTAGCAGAGGCCATGCCCTGCGATGTGGTTGGCTGAAGAGGCCTGGGGTCAGGGATAAGAGCAGGTGACTGGCCTGGATTTAAGTCACATGGAGAAGGACATTGTTGTTTTTTAGTGTTAAACCTTTCTGCAAGCCTGAAATACCTCCCCACCCCTTGCCCCCGAGGGTCTCCTAGGAGGAGGATTCCAGGTAAACTTAATAAGAGACATTGCTCCAGATAAACTCTCCCTGGTTGTGGGGACTACAGGGCATGAACCAACAGGGAGAGAAAGCAGAGACGGGGATGAGAGTCCCTGGGCTGGGCTGCCTGGACACTGCGGTGGTGGGAAAGCCGGCTTCTCACTCAATCCAGATCTTACTTTCTGTCTTATAAATATAGAGTCGCTGTTCAAAACAAAAAAGGGAGGGGGACATCCTTGGTTGTTCAGTGGTTAAGACTCCACCTGCCACTGCAGGGGACACGAGTTCAATCCCTGGTCTGGGAAGATTCCACATGCTTCAGGGCCACTAAGCCCAAGCATCACAACTACTGAGCCCTCACCCCAGAGCCCACAAGTTGCAGCTCCTAAAGCCCACACCCCAGGGCCCATGATCCACGGCAAGAGAGGTAACTGCAGTGAGAAGCCCACACACCCTTACCAGAGAAAGCCCAGGTGCAGCAACGAAGACCCAGCACAGCCAAAAATAAACAAACAAACAATAAATATCCATTTAAAAAGTAGTTATTAAAAAAAAAGTAGTTATTAAAAAAAAGGCAGGAGGATGAGTGGGGAAGGTCATGTTTGGCCAGGATGGTACTGATACCTGGTGATAACATTTCCATCAAGAACCCACTGATCTTGAGAGGAATTCAAAGGCAACTTAAGTGAATTCTTCTGGAAGCTGACACTCGATTAAGAATCCAAGTGTAAATTTATTTGGAAGGTGAGTTCAGAGCCCAAGTAGGGGACTGAGAAATCGATACAAAGAAAAAAAGGCAACAATAAAGGTGTCCCGTCAATCAAGACACCATGTGGGCAACTGCAGTGCAGCCCAGTGGGGTGGCATGTAGAGCATGCCTTGCAATGGCCCTGAGACCAGAGAGCTGGGGTATTAACACATCTACCCTGCCCTCCAGCCCTGGGGAGAGGGCTGCTCCTGGGCTTTTAATCCCCTGGCACTTCCAGCCTGCAGTGTCAACGAAGCTGTGTCTGGTGACCAGAGAAAGTCCTCAGACTAAAAAATTTCCCGGCAGGCAGCTGAAGACAGGTACACCCTGAAGAGTAAATGACAGTCTGCCACAGTGACATCACCACTTGTGACCAGATCCATCATTATTTTGTTGTTGTTGTTGTTGTTGTTGTTATCACTATTTATTTATTTATTTATTTTTTAAAATTGTTTTTGCCATACATTGTCATGATATCACCATGGGTTTACATATGCTTCCCCTCCGGAACCCCCCTCCCTCTTCCCTCCCCCCCCCCCCC
>ML663575.1:1515899-1593752 GCA_007570785.1 Antilocapra americana | reverse complement strand
AAGGTTATAGGGGACTTAAAAATTCTAAAAAAAAAAAAAAAAGGGTATAAAAAAGTTTTAAAAATTTAAAAGATGTTCCTAGTACAGTTATAACTAAGGCTTTCTCTGGTGCTGATGCGTACTGGGAGGGGTCAGTTTATTTTTCAGACAATTCCTTGGGTCCGGCTTGTACTTCTCATGGTCTATAGACTCCAAACCTGTTGCCTCTGCTAGCTTAAGCGTCTTCTGTTTGCTGGTCTTTTATGTGTCTATTCAGCGCTCTGGAGTTTGCCCTGCTCCTGCTGAGTGCGCTTCCCCCGCCCCTTCTGCTCGGCTCTCTGTTGTCCGCCCGGCGCAGTTGGGGAGTGCGGCTTCTCCCCTCCCCCGGCCCAACCGAGCTCAGCACGTCTTCTTAGGTGTGCAGAGCTCCAATCCGTCCAGAATCCCCAGTAGTCTTGGTTAGCACCTAGCTCTGTGCGCAATTTGGACGAGGAAGCCTCGCCGGGGCTGGGCTATGCCCGCTGGTCTCGGGCAGGGGTTGGGTCTGTCCGCAGCCCGAAGGCGCCCAGCTCCGCCCAGCCGGCCGCCTCCCTGCCTACTCCGCCTCACCCTTTGGTCTAGCTGAGGCTGGGTTATGCCCGCTGCACTCAGGCGGGGGCTGGGCCGGTCTGCAGCCCACAGGCGCCCAGATCTCCTCGGCCGGCCGCCTCCCTGCCGACTCTGCACGCCCTTTGTTCTGTGCCACCCGGCCAGCCGCCTCTCTGCGGACTCCACACCTCTCCTTGTTCTGCGTGGGCCTGGCAGGGGGGCTCTTCCTGGGGAAGGCTACTTCTCAGTCTATCTCCGGTTAGCCCCCTGGGTTGAGTCGCTCAGGCTGCTCCGTTCCCTGAGCGCGCGGCCCAGATCCATCATTAAATCAGGAAGTGCAATTAAATCTCAGCACAGATGGTTATGTTGCTTACGGTTTGTCCAGTAGAAAAGTACATAAAAAGTTAGGGAAATGAAAAGGCAACACCACCAGCAATTTTCAGAGAGTCCCCTGGAGGAGGTGGGTTTAAAACTGGTGTTTGGAGGGAGCTGGAACAGCCCGTGCTGCATGCCAGCGGGTCTCCCGTGTTCTCTGTGAGCTGGGTGGGGCCCAGGATCCCTGCATCAGAGAGCTCCATGGGATGGACCACCAGGTGAGCCCAGCTTTGCTGACAGGGTCAGTGTAGACACAGAACAGGAACTGATGTTCTGAGCTTGTGGGGCAGGACTGCCTCCCCCAGAGTACTCTTCACGTACCCGTAAGGCTGACCTCAGTAGGTTTCTTCAGGATGTGGGCAAAAAACAACTGAATTGTCAAGCTGCTAAAACCCTGCCAGACAGATCCTTGGGGAACAGCCCACAAAATGTCCAAGGGGTGGCTGCCAGCCTGTGTCCCACCCAGAGAACGCCTGCCCTCCCCAAGGAAGGTGAGACCTAAGATTCCTATCCACACACTAGGATGGAAACATTGAGCTCTCCACCATCTTCACTATTATAATTCTTACTATTATTATAATGATCGTGACTATATATTGGGTGATCATTATAATAATACTCAGAGGGCATCAGAGGATGAGATGGCTGGATGGCATCACTGATGCAGTGGACATGAACTTGGGCAAACTTCGGGAGATGGTGAGGGACAGGGAAGCCTGGTGAACTGCAGTGCATGGAATTGCAAAGAGTTGGACATGACTGAGCAACTTAACAGCAGCAGCATATATTGGGCATGTCTCCACGCTGCCCATTTTCTCCTTTTCTTCTCGAAATGTCATCTCATTTATTCCTTAAAACAAATCCTTGGGATGAGTCCTATTGAAACCTCTCACCACCAATGCAGAAACTATACCTTTGAGAAGTCAGTTTCCCTGCTCACAGACACCCAGCTATGACAATTCCAGAATTCCAACCCATTGCCCATCACTTTCAGTACTCAAAACCACCTCCTGGTTATGCCATCCTGCCTCCTCCATGCCCAACGCACTCCCCACCAGGAACATATATGCTCCCCATCTGAAACACTGCCTGAAACAGAGGGAGAAAATTCATCCCCTTCCTATTTCCAAATGACTGTGGGTCAGCTAAGTGATCCTAGGATGAATTCTGCCAGGAGCCAGGATTTACTCATCTGATAGTAGTTCCTTTAGACCCCTGCTCTGCTCTGGGGAAGCCTTTGTCCAAGGTGACTCAGAGGACATTGGCACATCTTGTGAGGAACCAAGTTCTTGCCTCAGGTTGCTTTGGGCAAAAGCCAGGTTCTATTTCAGTTCATTTTCTTCTGACAACAAGTCTCATCTATCCCCTAAAGTAGGGGTATTTACTATGAAGAAACAGGCCGTGTGGGTGAAAACAGGAACTGCTGTGTGGGCACACCAAGCCTTAACTCACCTGCTTCTGTGATCCGCCTTGGCCAGGGAGCCAGTGACCGAGGCCCGGACAGCCCACGCTCAGAGCTGCTGCTGGGTTGTCTTGTATTTAGATCCATTGTGACTGATCTACTTTCCTACTTCCTCTTTTTTTTTTCTTCCTATTTTAATGCCTTTCCTATGATTTCCAAGCATCTGGACAGATGATAATGTGATCATTCCTGTATTTTTTAAAGACACTGTTTGCAACAAGGAGAGACCAAAATAATGTCAGTATCCACCAGCTTCAAAATAGATAAAGTATGGTACATTCATTCAGTGGTCTACTCAACTGTGGTTAAAGTTGACATGTTAACTGTGTGTCTTCAACAAGGCTAAATTTTTAAAAACAAATGGTGCTAGGGAGAGAGTGTGGATGGAGACAGTGTCTGATGGGGACAGAGTTTTGGGCAAGATTAAAAAGGTCTGGGGATAGATGGTGGAAATGGTTGCCCAACAATGTGAATGTGATAATGCTTTTGAACTGTACCCTTAAAAATGGCTAATAAGGCTAAATTGTATGTTCTGTGCATTTTACCAGAATAAAAAAAGAAAAGCACAAGACTTCACTATTGGTACAGTGGATACGAATCTGCCTGCCAATGCAGGGGACACAAGTTCAATCCCTGGTCTGGGAAGATCTCACATGCCTTAGCCCGTGAGCCACAACTACTGAGCCCAAGTGCCTAGAACTTGTGCTCCACGACAAGAGAAGCCACTGCAACGAGAAGCTCACACTCTCCAAAGGAGAGTAGCCTCCATCACCACAACTAGAGAAAGCCCGTGCTCGGCAACGAAGACCCAGCACAACCAAAAATCAATAAATAAAAACACCGCGTGTGCTGTACTTAGTCGCTTAGTCATGTCCGACTCTTTGCAACCCCATGGCCTGTAGCCTGTGAGGCTCCTCTGTCTGTGGGATTCTCCAGGCAGGAACACAGGAGTGAGTTGCAGAGGATCTTTCCAACCCAGGGATCAAACCCAGGTCTCCCGCATTGCAGGCAGATTCTTTATCGTTTGAGCCACCAGGGAACACTGTAAAACACTGTAATATATATTTAAAAAAACAAACACCAGGACCATTTGTAAATAATCTGAGGTAATTATGTTTCTGAAGTTTGAAGTACTTCATAATATAAATAAGTATGTAAATAACTAAAGGTGAATATATTTACCTCACCCCTTACCCTAAGAAATCCTTTAGGTAAACAAGCATCTTCTAAAGCACAGATTACTGGGAATTTTGGAGTTCACGTTCATGAGCATTAGTGCCCACGCCTGGCTCTTTTCCACCAGGCTGGTGGGAAGTGGATCACACAAGTCAAGTCCGTGGGTCACAGCCTAGAGTCAGAATATGAGGTTGACCTGGTGTCCAAAGGGAAGGACAGGAGCCCCCACACTTAACACCCCTGTGCCTGGCCAGTCCTGGGGGTTGTCCTCTTCAGAACCAGGAAACACCTGACACCCATACACAGCCCAAGTTCATGAAACTAGGGGTCACTCGGACACCCGCTCAAACTCACTGACCACCACAGGACCACATGAGTTTTTTCCCACTCTGAGGCTTTTATGAAAGTAGTGAGGAAATCACCTAAAAATGGACCCAAGATGGACTCAAGATGCACAGCCATCCCACTTGTAGGAAAGACCTCCCTGAGTTAAGTTTTCCCCAAACAGTCCTGGGAGCCAAGGGTGAAGGTTTCCAGGGACTGGCAGGATGAGGAGGGGTCATCAAGGCCCCCAGGTCTCCAGACCTGTGTTGGTCCTGCCACGAGCTGCCCACATCATTCCAGGCACCGGGCCCCCTGATCGCGAGCCCCCCACACTGCGAGCCGCCTAGTCTCTGTCATTCTGATCACCAGCAGCTGAGGTGAGAGTGCAGACACAGGCAAATGCAGGCAGATGGGCATCTCTGTGTGTCAAGAAAGCGGGGTTTATGGGTGCTGGACCTTGAATTTTCCATGTCACACAATATTAATATTATTTTGAATTTTTTTTCCCCAACCTTCTAAAAATGTAAAAATTGCAACCAAGCAGGACCCTATGGGCATTCCTGGGGAGAGCCCTGCCCCCACGTCGTGGGCCTGCCTCTAGTTTGTAGAAAAGCTGGTCTCCCAGGTGGTCCTGAATCACCAAGGAGTCGGCTCAAGCACTCAACGATCAGGACGATAGATTCACAGGAGGCCTAGCTCCTCCCCGAAGGACACAGATAGCAGTATCCCAGACACATTTCTAAACTGTCTGGGAGACACGATAACCACCACCAGAGGATAAAGAGCTAGCTGCGTGATGGCTAGACTGTAGCCATGACACCGGCTGAACATCCCAGCAGCCCTACATATGTGACCTGCGTGATTCCCAGAACTGACCTCAAGGAAATGGGGAACAAACTGACCCTGGAGTCGAAGATTAACTGCGCTTAGAACAATCAAGATGATTGCTGAGCTGCCTGTGCTGTTTTGCACGTAGCCCCCACCACACCCCCTGAAACTTCCCGAGTTTTCCTTGTAAAACCTCTTTCCCTGTAACTGACAAAGGGGAGACAGTTTGGGACGCTATTCCACCATCCCCCCAGGTTGCCAGCTTCCTAAATAAAATATCCTTCTTTTACCACCAGTTCTTTTCTCTAGAACATTGACTTTGAAAAAGAAAACTTTATTTTATATTGGAGTATATCCGATGAACAATGTTGTGAAAGTTTCAGGAGCATAGCAGAGTGACTCTGCCATACATATATGTGGATCCATTCTCCCACAAAGTCTCCTCCCATCCAGGCTGCCATGTAACACTGAGGATTGACTTCTTTTTTTTTTTTTTTTGCTAATTCAATTTACTTTTTTAAATTTATTTGTAATTGGAGGACAATTGCTTTCCAATATTGTGTTGGCTTCTGTCGTACAACAACACGAACCAGCCATAAGCATTGACTTTGGAGTGACGAGCGTCCTCAGTTCACTTGCAGGTCCAGCCAGCAACCTCAGCCATGCACAACCAGGTGACGTCTCGTTTGTTCCAAGCGTCATAGGCTGCCAACCCCAGCCTAGACACCCAGAAAGATCCTTGAGCCAACCCCACGAGATGCCTCCATGAGGGCATGGGAGGAACAGCGGGAAGAAGAGAAAGAAGGAGGAAGAAGTAAGAAGGGCAGGCTCTCCCTGTGGACACTGCCCAGGCTCCTTATGGTCAGGCTGGTAACTTCACTGTCCACTCAGTTACAGCAGCTGAAATGGAAGCATCAGTTCCAATAGCGACACTCCCCCAGCTCCTGCAGAAGGCACCTTATTGGTCCTCACAATCGCTGAGGCCACTGCTCTTATATCCTGTCATTGGGAGGAGAAAACCTGGGCACGGACACCAGAAGGCAGCTGCCCAGAAGAACAACAGGGTGGGCTCAGCAGCCGGCACGGGCATCTGGTCTCAGCCTCAGTGCCCCCAGACCCATGAACCTGAGTGCTGGCCCAAGGGGTACACATGGCACCTCCCTCTTACCCTCTCATCCCCGCCCTTCTTCATACATCACTTCTGCCCTTGACCTTCTGACCCCAAACACAGGAGCGCAAGATTTCCCTCCCCGAAACACCAAGGAAGCCCTCCAGGGAACAGCCTGGCCTCATTTCCCACTGCAGCGCTGCCATGCTTCTGTGAAAGTCAAGCACTGGTGTTCTCAGTCACAGAGTTACAGGTGGAAGACAAGCCCCGTGACCAGGAGACTAGTAAGTGAAGTTTATGTAGAAGCAGGCCCATCTGGGCCAACAGTGATGATAACCAACAGAACACAGGCTCTCACTTGAGGATCGAAGAGGATGGCCAGGGTGCACCTTTCTCCTGAAGGCACTGCCATGGACGTGGGAATTGTGCTGGTCTGAACTGCGGTGTTGGAGAAGACTCTGAGAGTCCCTTGGACTGCAAGGAGATCAAACCAGTCAATCCTAAAGGAAATCAAGTTGGAATATTCATTGGAAGGACTGATCCTGAAGCTGAAACTCCAATACTTTGAAGGCCTGAAGATAAGAGCCAACTCATTGGAAAAGACCCTAATGCTAGGAAAAATTGAAGGCAGGAAGAGAAGGGGATGAGAGAGGATGAGATGGTTGGATGGCATCACGAACTCAATGGACATGAGTTTGAGTAAACTCCAGGGGTTGGCGATGGCCAGGGAGGCCTGGCGTTCTGCAGTCCATGGGGTCACAAACAGTCAGACATGACTGAGCAACTGAACTGAACCAAACTGAACTGAGTTTTATTTTGTCGAACTTAGCCCTGCCCATTTAGAATACGTGTCATTGTTTACAGCTCTCAAAAAATCAGATCTATATGTTTCGTGGAATTGTTCAGGGTGAAGCAAGAGCTGAGTGACCCAGAGGTATAAACTGCCCATGTCTGGGGGCCTAGGAAGGGAAGGGGGATGAACTATCACATCACAAAGAAAGTCACCTGTCCTCCCCTTCACTGACCCCTCCCACCTCAATAAGCTCCAAAGCCATCCATCCCTGACCTGCCCAATTCCCTGCCCCTCAGTCCCAGCCCAAACCACCATCTGACCAGACTTCTATAGAATCTTCCCCTGGGGCTTCATGTTCCTGCTGCTCCCCTACAGGCTCCACCCCGAGACCAGAACCCACATCTGCCTGTAAGGTCCAGCCAAGATGGCCTCGAGGGAGGGAGGGTGGGGACTGAGTTCTCTGAAGGCCTCTGGTCACTGCTGACATGAGCTGGTAGACCCTCCCCCTGGGCAGCAGGCCCCTCAGTGGTCAATCTTAGGTCCTGGGGAGATGCCCACAGTCCCCGTTCTCCATGCTTCCCTTGATCTGTGCCCACAATCCCCTGCACCACCCCTTGCCCAGGTCACAGGGGCAGAACCAGACTGCATCGGACCACCGTCAGCTACAACATCTTGTCTGTATGGGGCCCCAGTACCCTGCCCAAGTCATAATCAAATGAAAAGCAATGGCATTTGTAAAGGAGAACTTCTAAAATATTGGACCTCCTGGTGATCCAGTGGTTGAGACACGATGCTTCCAGTGCAGGGGGCACCATGTGTTGATCTGTAGATGGGGAACTAGGATCCTATATGCCATGCAGCACAGTCAAAAAATAAATAGTGGACAGCAACAGAGGACTGGCTGCCGAGGCTCCTGCAGCACAGAATGACCAGTTATCCGATGCCCCGTGCAGCAGCTGGGCTCTGTCACGGCTGCCTCACGGCTTGAAGGGCCGGTTGATTTTTCATGAAGGACTCTAAGCAGGGCGGGTCCTTTGAACCATCACTCGCCACTGGAGCTTGGCCAGGACCCTTCAACCCCACGCCCCTGCCTGCTGCTTCTCCTTCACCCAGAGGCAGCTTTGACTGCTGTTGGCAGAATCAGTCCCAGGGTCAGGACCTTGAACTTAGTCTGGAATTTGGGGCTCCACCTCTTGGCAGAGGACAATGGGAGAGGCCTTTGGTTCACCCTCAGGGCCTTCTGCCTCTGTGTTTTTAGAAGGAACTGCTGACTCTGCAACGGCCCTTCTCCCACCGACAGCAGCCTGTGTGCCAGTGACATTGGCACAGCCTGTCACGTTTACCACAAGTCGTAAACAGCATCTTTCCCAGTTAGCTCCAATGCTGTGAGGAGTGTTTTCTCTCTACGTTTGCATTTCAAAGAATTTTATTATCTCAGCTGCTGGAACCAGTAGATTCTCAGTGATGGTCAGCCCTTCTCATGATGGAGAAGGAGGCAGAGCCAGCCTCAGGTCCCAACCACACCCCTAGAGCACAGTTCTGGTTTTCAGTAAATCTCCTTGAGCCTGGAAACAAAGAAGTCTTGCCCCATCACCCATATTTCTAACACCACCTATGCGTGGAGCCACCACCCCCCCATAGGACTCAGGGGTCTCAAGTTGTAAAACCTACTGTTTAGGCAAGACCCCAGATCAACATGTCCTTTCATCACTGCTTGAGGGGTCGATTTGAGCCCTAGGAAATCTGGAGTCTGGAGGCTGATGCTCCCTCCAGTCCCCAGCTGGTTAAATAAGAGCCGATTCCTGGGCCCCAGTTCCCTCCTCGGAGGGCATGAATGTGATCCCAGCTTGGTGGGTTGTGGTACCCAGCAAAGGTTCAGATTCCAAGGAATTGAATGCACCTGGAACCCCAGTGAGTGCAAGGCTGGCACTCTGGACTTGGGCTCCGAGTCTGCTTGAGCTGACTGAAGAGCCTCATACAGCTTTGTCCAGACTCCCAGCAAGTGACTTAATGGTCTTGGAAAACGGTCCATTTTCACTGCAGC
Source organism: Antilocapra americana (assembly GCA_007570785.1). NCBI lineage: Eukaryota > Metazoa > Chordata > Mammalia > Artiodactyla > Antilocapridae > Antilocapra > Antilocapra americana. The sequence goes on along the minus strand of ML663575.1, from coordinate 1,585,075 downwards.
CTGTGGGCCATTGTGTGCTAAGTCACTTCAGTCACATCCGATTCTTTGTGACCCTACGGACTGTAGCCCACCAGGCTCCTCTGTCCATAGGATTCTCCAGGCAAGAATCCTGGAGGGGGTTGCCATGCCCTCCTCCAGGGGGTCTTCCCAACCTGGAGATCCATCCAGTTCTGCTTCATCCCATCCCTGTCTGAGTGGCTTCCACACAGAACAATCAGGCCCCCTGCAATGACCCGAGGAGGCAGGGGCATGAGTGAGAGGGGTGATGACGTCCTGACTCAAACCATCCATAGTGGGCAACAGGGGTGGTTGTGGTGGCCTGTGCCCTGTCACCTCTATTTGGTTCCTGTCAAGCTCAGGACTGTCCACCCTGGAACAACACATCTGGCTTGCTATATTTAAGACCTCGCCAACCCACGTGGAGAATTCCAGCAAACAGCAGAACCTGCAGAAGATCTAACCCCAAGCACAAGGTCTCCGCATAGCCTCCACACTCATGGCAACGGAGTAAGGGGTATGCCCTGTCTTCAGTGCACCTCCAGGCAGTGCAGTGGAGTCTGGACACCTTACAGAGGCCCCCAGAGCCCATGACACCCCCTATTGTGACTGCCCTCTGCCCCTCACAATGGACGCATGTGAGATCCGCCCAGACTGTGGCCACACCCAGGGTCCATGGCGCTCGGATACCAGCACACAGTGCTGGCAGTCCCTGGGTGGTGGTCTCCTTTAAAAAATCCATTACAGAGAACTTCTATGCTTTTGTAGAAAAATTAGGAACTCAAGAGAAGTGAAACCAAAAAGTCTCAAATGGTCGATGATTCTACTTTACACAGTGTTTTGTGTAGGTTTCGATGTTTTCCTCTCTGATATGTATTATATAGATGGATATTATCCCATATGTAGCACACATCTCTCTCTGCTCTCTGTTCAGTCGTGTTCAACTCTTTGTGACCCCACAGACTGTAGCCCACAAGGCTGCTCTGTCCATGGGATTTCCCAGGTAAGAATATTGGAGAGAGTTGCCATTTCCTCCTCCAGGGGATCTTCCCAAACCAGGGATCAAACCCATGTTTCCTGCATTGGCAGGTGGATTCTTTACCACAAAGCCACCTGAGACGCCTGTATTATACATGTGTGTGTTAGTTGCAATCCCACGGACTGTAGCCCACCAGGCTCCTCTGTCCATAGAACTCAGGCAAGAATACTGGAGTGAGTTGACATTCCCTTCTCCAGGGGATCTTCCTGACCCAGGATTTGAACCCTGGTCTCCTGCATTAGCAAGCAGATTCTTTACCATCTGAGCTACCAGGGAAGCCCATATTATACATATGTCCACACATAATTTTTATTCAAAAACAAGTTTATTTCATAATCTTTCTCACCTATTAATTTATAATTTTAAATCAGTATCTGAATACATTACAAAAGAATCAAGCAATGTGAAAACAGAGTCCCTCCACCACCATCACCCTCCCCTACCTCTGCCACAAACCTCTGACCCCCCCAACCCCCACTTCAGCCCTGTAGCCCAAGCTCCTGTCTGGCATCAGCACTGCCGTGAACAGCTCCCTCCATCTCCAATGCGCATCTGTTTCTCTAGAGTGACATGGAGCAGTGGAATCGCTGAGCCAAAATCTATACCTTACTCTTAATCTTAATAAATACATCAAATTGTTCTAGAAATAGCTGTATAGACTTGTTCTCCCCCAATCAGAACAGCTGTTTTCCCATGTCTGCTAACATTTGAAATCATCGCACATCTTGCTGTTTGCCAGCCCAATAGGTGAAAACTATTATCTCACAGTTGTTTTAGTTTGGATTTCCCTGAATAGTGGTGGTGTTTACATTGGCTGGTGAGCTTCCTCTGAACAACTCAGTCATATCCTGGCCCCTGTGTTGTTAGCCTTTTGAAATGATTTTAGAACTTCTTAAATGACATTTTTCTCCCAGTTTTTTCATATGTTTTAAAACTTTGCTTATGGTGCCTTTTATCATAGCAATGTTTATGTCACCTAGACTTTCAATTTTCTATAATAACTGTGGATTTTGCTTTATTACATGAATATTATACATGGATATTACACATGAGTATTATCTATGAATATGACATGAGTGTCATTTGCATACCAACAAGAGGTTGGTTCTTATGTACTTCTTTCTCAAAAATACATTTCACAGATATTAAAGATGTTAAAAAGGAATCTAATTTTGGTCAAATATCCAAGTATTATAGCTGAATCCAAGTGTCATTACTGAATATATCAACATTTCCACATACTGGAAAGCTGCTTCCCCATACATATCACTGGCACCACTTCGTGCGTCTGCTGAAACCACATTCTGTTGGCTGCATTTTCTCGAGTGACATATTTATTCTTCATTTGTTGAGTCCACTGCCTGCCTCTGCAGCTCTGACTCATCTGTGTATTTGAAAGTCCTTCCTGGCTGCTCTGAGAAGGGGTAAAACTATTCAGGGTTGCAGTGGGTTAGACAGGCAAGCACTAAATTCAGATGGCTCCTGTCTTCGTGGGCCCAGAGGGCTTCTTTTGGTTACCTGGGACATCTTCTAGACCACCACAGATGTTCAAAAGAGCACAGAATGCCATGTCTGGCTTTTCCTGGCCATGCCTCAGTCACCGGGTCAGTGAATGACCTTGGGGGCATCGTGGGCGCCCACCCAGGGCGGGTGTCTCCACGGTGTGTGCAGGGTGTTAGGGCAGAGCCATCAGTTTCACGTCACCGATGTTGTATTTGATTTCTGACAGTTTCTGTATTTGCTAGCCAAGTGTGCCCAGGGGAATAGTTACTGATCAAATGGAAGGGGCACATATTGACTGCAGAAGAGTTATGAGATCTAGGTGGAACTTTCTGAGGCTGTACAGAGAATGGATCCAGTAATGGGACATGTTTTGAGGACTCAAAGTGAGAGAAACATAATCTGGTATCAAAAAAATCGTCACTGAGGAATTGCTGTTTTTGACTCCATCCTGAATGCGTAGTTAGTGGCAAGATTCTTACAGCTGGTCTATTTGTTTCTTGCTAAATTTCATTCTCTGCAACAGCAGACACTACATTGGCAAAGGAGTCTTGTCTTGTTTTTCACAGTAAACAGATTGTCTACCATTGTGCTCTGCGTGCAGGCAGGCTAAGTTGATTCAGTCATTTCTGACTCTTTGTAACGCTATGGACTGCAGGGATTCTCCAGGCAATAGTACTGGAGTGGATTGTCATGCCCTCCTCCAGGGGATCTTCCTGACGCAGGGATCAAACCTGCGGCTCCTGCGGCTCCTATATTGTAGGTGGATTCTTTACTGCTGAGCCACAGGGGAAGCCCAACAATTTGCTAAATACAGTCTGTTCTGAATGTTCCAAGGAAGGTTGCTCTTCTGAGATCTCATCCCATAAAATCACATATATGTTTTTTTGGATGAAGTGATTGACCTGTAACTGGGAATAAAAGGTAATAGGTCAGTAACAGAATTGACACCACTGAAGTCTCAAGACTAAAGACTAAAAAAATGGGCCAAACCAACCTGACAGTGTTATACGGGAACTCTGCAGTGGATGGGGGAGATCCTCAAGTAGCAGGAAGTGTACTTGGGGAAGAGAAAACACACCACTGGGGAGGGGCGAGGCACCGTCTCTGGGAGCTTTAGCGTCTGTCTTTAGGGGCAACAAGGCCTCATAAAGGGAAGGTCTGAAAATAACCTTACGCCAAGAAGGTAATCTTAATTTCATGAAGGTGACAAGAGAAAGCTACAAGGAAGGCCGGGATCTGAAAGCAGATGGCAGGACAAAGTTTCTTTTTCTTTAGGGCAAAGCGAATTTAGTCTTAACAGTGATGATTTCCCAAAAAGGAGGTATTTCTCCCCTCCCTCCCTTGTTCCCCAATGTCTCTCTCTCTCTTCCATCCAAGGGCTTCCTTGTCAGCCGACCAGCCTGGGGTCCTCAGAGAGTGGGCTCACAGACCTCCCCTGTCACCTGTCTGAGGGGGTGGTACCTGCAGGAAAAGCCACTGGGAGGCCCCTCCAAAGCCGCATGCGGGCCTCTTGGGTGATGCTTGGAGCCTCTGACACCGGGTCCAGGAAGCTCCCTCCCTTCCAAGGAAGGAATGGAAGGACTCACCCTCCCAGTACTGCAGGAAAGACAGCCCAGGGTGGTGACCAGGCCCAAAGGCAGATGTCACAGGAAGGAAGTCTTCATCCAAAGTGACCCCACAGGCCTGCGGTCTAACAGGTCATCTGCAGAAAGTGCTGAGTGTATGGGTTCGTGTCTCAGGGCGGCTATGAGAAATCACCACACACGTAGAAAGGGTAAGAATAACAGAAACCATTCTCTCAGAGTCCTGGGCCACACTCGCTCCCATACCTCCTCTGAGGCTTCAGGGAGGGTCCTTCCTGCCTCTTCCAGCTTCTGTCCCAGTGGTCCTGGGCTGGTGGCATTGCCACTCCAGCCTCTGCCCTTCATCCCACTGCCTCTTTCTCTCTACACATCGGCTTCTGTGTCTCTTCTTAGCAGGACACCAGCCACACTGGGTTCAGGGCCCGCCCTCCTCAGGATACCCGCTCCCGATGAATTACACAGCAGTCAGTGGTGACTCTGAGGTGTGACCCTCTCCTTTGGACACAGTCAGAGGGGACGTGACTAGAGAGGGGTGCTGTCAGCCCCGGACAGCCCAGAGCTCAGCAGCACACACGCTCACACAAGGTCACACAAGGAACCATCGCTCTCAGCAGAAGGTCACCGAGACTGTTGTTGCTCCGTCGCTCAGTTGTGTCCGACTCTCTGCGACCCCGTGGACTGCAGCACGCCAGACTTGCCCTGTCCAAGATGTCCACCCTCAAAGAGGAACAGTGCAGACCCAGGGTCTGACCCCCAGCTTCTAACTCCAGGCCCGCCACTTGACAACTGCCTGACCTTGTCGGCCCTCTTCCTCTCCTCTAAACCTACTTCCTCACCTTGAAATAACGATGCTGCTCATCACGCCTAGGGAGCGGTGGGCACAGGGGAGTACTCAGTCTATGGTGACCGACCATCCTCTCCAGGCCCAGCGTGGGGAAGGGTTATGTATGAAACACCTGGGAGCCTGTGTCCTCACGGAGGTCACTCTGCATTTCCCATTAGTAACCACTTGGGAAAGCAAATTTGAGAATTCAGGTCTGGAAGGCTTATTCCAGGTACTTCCCACCTGCTCCTTCAAAGAGCTCACTATTCACCCCCCACCCCGGCTGGTCCCTTGTGGTACTCATCGCTGATGGGACCCAGAAGGCATTTCTGACCTGGGGGCACTGACTTCAGGAACACAGTGACAGATGTCTGTCACCAGTGAAATAGGGCAGAGGTGTAAGAGGACGTGGGCCTGGCCACTCCCGTTTCCTCCAGACCCGCCCTCCCTGCTGGACAGAGCACAGGGGATACCACACCCGCCCCAGGAAAGAGGCTCATTTCCACACTGGGCTCTGAGACACACCCTTCTCCATTCCCCACGAGGCAGGAGTCCTAGCATCAGTCCAGGGAAATGCTAGTTGCTCCTTCCCATCAGCAAAAATGAAAGTCCTAGCACTTAAGGGGGCAAGAAACCCACACAGCTACCTAAGTGAGCAGCAGTCCTGTGGGGACAGCCCTTCTTGTGTCCAGGCGGCCACCACCAGTGGCTGCAATCACATGGAATTCCACGGTTTCTAAAATGTTTAGCAAGGACTTCCCAGGTGGCCCAGTGGTTAAGACGGGCTTGATCCCTGGTCGAGGAACTAAGATCTTCCATGCCACAGGGAGCAGCCAAAATTACTTAAAAAAAAAAAAAAAAAAAGGATACTTAGCAGACAGCATGCTTCCCCCTGGTTCCCACAGAGCCCTGTGACCCTAAATAGGCCACATTTTCGCCCCTGACCTACAGATGGAAAACCTGAGGTTCGGAGCAACTGCCTGGGGAGGCTCCACGGAGTGTCAGAGCCTGGACTCAGATCCAGCCTGTAATCCAGGCTCTGCTCCACCAACTGGCCCAGGCCACCTAAGGAGCAGGGGGTTTGGTCTGAAGGGAATACAGCCCTTCTTCCCTGCAGAAGCGATCTTCCAGCATGTTCCATTCACAGGCTCCCACAGCTTCTCTTGTGTGTCAGCACATATACCTGCACCTGAGGACTAGGGGGCAGTGTGACCCAGTGGAGAGTTGGGGGCTTGGATCAAAATAGAGCCAGATGTGAGTCTGATCTCCTGTGGGCCTATGGATTCCGATCATTGTTGTGGGGTGGGAATGGTGACACCAGCCCAGCATAGTGGTGCAGGACTAAGGCTGTGGCCCAAAGCTGTCCCTCTTGGCGGGCAGCCACCCTGTCACCCCATCAGAAACTGTCTTCAGATGAGAAAGAACTACATCCTCGGTGAGACAGAGATTGATCAGAGCTAAGCCAACTCTCCATTTGTAAGAAGCCTCAGGGCCTGGTTGCTGATAAATCCAAGATGCCAGGTGATGGGATCCTACCCAGCCTGACTCCTCTTTTCAGTTTGGAGGTCCTGCTTAGGCCGAGACAGCGGAGCAGGGAGAGCCCAGATGGATCTCTGCCAGCCAGTCTGTCTTTCAGCAGCTGCTCTGTTGGCACAATTGAGAGTCACCAGAGCCCGGGCTTGTCTTGGCTCCCATGAAGCCATTATTGCTTTAGATATATGAAAAGTTCACTTGCAAGCACAGCATTTTTGACAGTTTGTGATTTGCACAGGGAAGTGACTCAACTTCCTTTAGGACCGAGCCGGTCACAGCATTAGGTGACAACTCAATCTGCCAGGAGCGGGCAACAGCCAGCTGCACCATAACCACACACACATGAAGCAAGCCCTCTCATCTGGCTCAGACACAGCCACAGGACAGGGATTTGCAGACCCAAAGAGTGCTCATGCCATCCAAGAGGCTGACATGCGGGCTGGACACAGACCCATGCCAAAAGCTCCTGCGCATCATGTAAAGGTTTACATGAAAACCAGGGTTTTGCAGCATCCGCTACTCCACCACCACTCTGAAAGCTAGAACAGAAATCAACACCTTCTCAATTCTTAAAGTAAACAGTTTCCAACTGAGAATTCTATATCTAGCCAATCAATTAAAGACTTCTTCAGGAAAACGAAATTAAAGGGCATATAAAACAGATAGGTAATCTGGGGTGCATTTAGACAGGGGAATATTATTCAACCGTAAAAAGAAACAAGCTATCAAGCCATGAAATTCATGGAGGAATCTTAAATGCATTATTTCTAAGTGAAAGCAGGCAGTTAAAAATGCTACTATGATTGCCTGTGACACTCTGGACGAGGCAGGAATAGGGGACAGAAAATAAGATGAGTGGTTGCCAGAGGTTAAGAGGGAGGGAGAGATGAACAGTAGAGCTCAAAGGACTTTTTTAGGGCAGGTAGTGGAGAGAACAAGAGGTTAAGACCTGTATTAGGGAGGGCAGGTGGTAAACAGAGGGTAATAGATAGAGCAGGTGGTAAGTAGGACAAGTAGCAGATAGAGCAGATGACAGGACAGGTAGCTGATAGAGCAGGTAGAGGGTAAGAAAGACAGATTTCAGGTAGAACAGGTTACAGGAAGGGCAGGTAGGTAGCAGACAAAGCAGGTAGCTGGAAGAGCAAGAAGCCCTGCCTATCTTTTTTTTTTTTTAATAGTTAACATTTATTTTATTTATCTATGGCAGAGGACACGAGTCACACCGTGAGCACCAGCTGTCTCTCACAGATCAGCACTGAGCCGTCCCTGAGAAGCACGTCCCGAAATGCTGCTGTGCCTGAGCTGAGGTCATGCTGTCCAGGGTGCAGGATGGCCCAGCACAGTGTGGACTGCAGGAGGCAACAGGGAGAAGCACAAGGTCCCTGCCTGGCCAGAACTCATATTCCTGTGGGGGGCCGTCTATAAGCAGACAGATGGGTGAATAAACGAGGAAAACATCAAGGAGAAATGAGAAGACAGTGAAAACGTCCATGCGGTTGGCAATGAGCCAGTACCATTGAGACTGACCAAGGGGAGGTCTTGTCCCCACAGGAAGGTCCTTCTGAGTCACAGCAACAATTACATAGTCCCCAAGACAGCCTTGTCTCGGTGAGAGACCAGAACCGCCCCAACGGCCTGTCTGGCCTCACTCACACCCGTCACAGAGCCTGCCTGCTTCCCCCAGACCCCGTTATAAAGATGTGATACACAAAGACTCCAGACATCACCATCTGGAGGGCAGGGTGCTTGCCCAGCAGGACAGGAGATCTGGTCTCTGGCTTGGGTTGGTCTGAATGAACTGACCCTTGGGTGCTCACTAAGCACTGTCTAAGCACTGTGTCTAAGCACTGCTAATCTCCAGGGCTCTCTGGAGGCCGAAACCCCAGGGCCTCCAGAGCCTGCAGCCCCTATGCAAGTAATGGGTGAGGGGGACTCCTGATGTGTTTCCCAAGGGGTCCCTGAGCATCCATCATCAGCCCCCACGCATGACACCAAGAACAAGGGCAGAACACCTGTGAAGGGACCACAGTGCAGCTTCGTTCAAAATCCATTCAGAGGACTTCCCTGGCTGCCCAGCTGCTAAGACTCTGCACTCCCAATATAGCGGGCCTGGGTTCCATCCCTGGTCAGGGAACTAGAACCCTCAGGCCCCAACGCCACAACTAAAGATTCCACACACTGCAAGTAAGACCTGGAGCAGCCAAATAAATTAATTTTTTAAATTTCTCTAAATCCTTTTTGCTGAATATTTGTTCTTAAATGTTTGCAAGTGAACAGGGCAGAGGCCTCCTAAGAACACAGTGTGTGTGAAAACAAAATTGTGAGAACTTGATTAGGAAGAAAAATTCTTGTGGGGAGGGAGGAGGAGGGGGCCTGGGAGGGAGCCCAGGGTTGGGGCAGAGGGGCCTGAAGCTCTGCGAATGGGGGGCGGGGTGCTGAGGGATGAGAAGGGAGGAGGCCAGGCCTGGGAAGGGCGGGGGGTGGGGGGCGGTGCCGGCCTTGTCTGGCACTAACCCGCCTGACGCAAGGCCCCTCAGAGGCCACGTCTGGAGTCAGAAAGCCTCGAGTGTTTTCCACCCCTGCTTTTCTCTCCCCTCTGAGGGGCACTGAGAGAGCGTCTCCCCACTCACGCTCCAGCTGAGGGGGCAGGTGGGGTTGAGAGTGGGTGGGAACGAGGGACACTGTGTCTTCTGTGCTGTTTCTGGGCTGCAACGCTTCTGCCAATACCATCAGGAGATTCAGGAAAACAAAACATACCCACCTGGAAGTCTGTGATTTGCAGCCTGAGGCCCCCAGGCTCCAACCCCAAAGCCAGACCCTGTTCCTGGATGTAGCCCACACAGTGGGGCACCGCTTCAAGGGGGGCCCACAGAGAACAGACACCCAGTGGTTCATTCTCGGGCTTGCTTTGCAGCATCACGTGTTTCCCTGGTGTCAGGACTGAGCACCTTGTTCAGTAGAAAAACTTCAGCAGCAACAAATGGGCTGGGTGAGGTCATGTCTTCTTTCCAGACATGTGAGGTGCTGGGCCTGAGCCCCACTCCCATGCCCTGGGACCTTCCTCTGGGCCCAGCGGCCACTCAGACTCCCTCCTGGTTGTGCCCAGATGCCATCAGGTGGTCAGCTCTGCCTGACATGGCATCTTCACCACGGGAATGTCAGCAAGCATGTGGAGCAGGCTATCAAAATGGGACACAGCTGTCTCGGTGGAACAGCCTGTCCCAGGACTGAGAGGTGGATTCAAGATACAGATTCAAACTTTCTGCTTGTTCCCACCTAGTTCCTGCCTTCACGGATCACTCCCCTCTCAATTCCTAACCCGAATGTCTCTTCTCAGCTACCAACTAGGTTTTTAACAAGTAGTTTTAACTTGGTTCATAACAATTTTTTATGAAATTTCATCAGTAAAACCTATTAGGCCAGAGCTTTTCCTAGCAGACGATGTTTGCTTGTAGATTCAATCATCTTACTATGAATAGGTCTATTCAAATGCTCTATGTCTTGGATCCATGCCCAATAGGCTTGTGTTTCCAGGAATTTGACCATCTCATCTAGATTATCCAATTGGTTGGTGTACAAATATTCATAAAACTCCCTTATAGGAACTCTCTCACACTGTTGGTGGGAATGCAAACTAGTACAGCCTCTATGGAAAACAGTGTGGAGGTTCCTTAAAAAACTGCAAATAGACCTGCCATATGACCCAGCAATCCCACTGCTGGGCATACACACCGAGGAAACCAGAATTGAAAGAGCCACGTGTACCCCAATGTTCATCGCTGCTTCGTTTACAATAGCCAGGACATGGAAGCAACCTAGATGCCCATCATCTGACGAATGGATAAGAAAGCTGTGGTACATATACACAATGGAATATTACTCAGCATTAAAAAAAAATTCATTTGAATCAGTTCTACTCAGATGGACGAAACTGGAGCCCATTATTCAGAGTGAAGTAAGCCAGAAGCAAAAACAACAATACAGTATATTAACGCATATATATGGAATTTAGAAAGACGGTAATGAGAACCCAGCATGGGAGACAGCAAAAGGAACGCAGATGTATAGAATAGACTTGTGAACTCTGTGGATGAGGGCAAGGGTGGGATGATATGGGAGAATGGCATCGAAACATGTTAATTATCATATGTGTAATCAATCGCCAGCCCAGGATTGATGCTCGGGGCTGGTGCAACGAGATTTCCCGGGGGGAGAGAGGAGGGAGGGGGGTCCTGGAGGGGGAGCATATGTAAACCCATGGTGATATCATGTCATTGTATGGCAAAACTAATTAAAAAAAAAACTCCCTTATAATCTCATATCTGTGGAATAGTATAATGTCCCCACATTAACTTCTGGCTTTAGTAATTCAGGTCTTTGCTTTTTCTTCTTTATCAATTCAGGCAAAGGTTTGTCGATTTTGTTGATCTTTTCAAAGACTCAGATCTTGGGTTTATTGATTTCCTTTGTTGTTTTCATTTTCTTTGCTTCATTTATCTCGACTATAAATTTTATCAGAACTGAGAGATAATTCCTATTATCTGAGTCCCAGTCTGCGGTCCTTTGTTATAGCAGCCCCAACAGACACACACTGATACATTCATTTCCAAGAAGAGTTACCCAGGCAGGGTAACAAGATGACGGGATGTTGGAGTGCTGGCAAGGGCAGGGAGCAGCCGGTCTTATGAACCTAATAGCTGGGTGTGGACAGTGAGCATTCCGGGCCCCTTGCCAGGGGCCGAAGGTTTAGAAAGGTTAGAACATCCCTGGGACACAGGTGGCCCAGGGTCACAGGGTGGTAAGCAGAGTAAGGTCTCAAACCTGCACTCATGCTGAGCTGTGATGGGAACTTTTAAACATCCCCCTCCCATTCAAATGTGTTTGCACATTTCCATCTGAAATGAAGAAAAAACACAAAAGATGAGAGGTTTCATAGGAGCTGGAGGAGGATCTGTAAATCTCCATCCCCCATCCTCCTCACTCTTAGCAGAGACGGAGCTTCTACACGTGCAGTCCCCTTGAGGGCCTGATGGGATTTTCCATGGAATGTTCTGGCATGGCCAATCCAGGGCTATTATTTGCAAGCTTACCGTCCCAGAAACCAAGGTCTTAGGGAATCTGAGTAAGATGCCCAAGCTACTGTGGTGGTGAGCCCTCTGGAGGGGAAGTAGCATGAGTGCTTTAGAGAGAGGGGACCAGAGAGAAAGGGGAGGGCCCTCGCACACCAGGGGTGACCCCCACTGAGCTGATTAGAGGGACCAGGCTTGATTCCTGAGGACCCAGCACAAGATGTCTCTCAGACTGACCAACAGCCCTTCTCAAAAGGCAGCAGCGTGGATGAAGTCATCCATCATGGATTTCAAACAAATCCTACCCAATGTGATTGCACGATGCTATTTACACGGTGATGCAGATAAAGGAAGAGAATACAGCTGTGCACCTACATCTGAGGAAGCCTTTGAACTACCCAAGAAGGTTCAGAGATTCATCTGACCTTAGAAAATGTCAAAGGAAGGTGTGCTGATAACGAAGGCCAGGATGTTAAGTAAATGGACAGGAATTAATCTCCACTCATTAAAAGGAATCTGACCTGACCTTTAAATCAAATCGAAGTCACATCATTGAGGAGCAGGAGTTTGGACAAAGTTCCCTCCCACCCATGGCTCCTGCCCTCCTCTTTGCCAATGGAACCTCCATCCCTTCTCCGGCTGAGGACACGGTGTGGGTGTCTGGAGGAAGTCACGCATCTGTGTCACCCAGACCCATCCCTGGTCCTTGCAACTGTCCTGCCTCCGAGAAAAGTACCGCATCCCACACACACCTGTCTCTCCAATCCCGCCCTGTTCTCTCCCAGTCATCTGCCCTGTACCCACCACTCACTTGACCAGCACTGTCCTGCCCACTCCTCCTCGTGGTCTTGAGACCCAGACTGGCCAGGCTGCCCAGGAGCGTCCCCGCGTGGTCTCCCAGCTCTAGCCTCAGCTTCTCCCCACAATTGCTGCCTGATCCGGGTGCTCCCCCTCACTCCTATGACCCTGCAACCCTGCCCACACCTCTCTGCAGGCACGGTGCATGGCGTCATGTATCGCGGGTGTTCCCTCCACCACACTTTCTCTTTGTTTTCCCCAAATTTATTTATTTGGCTCTGCCAGATCTTTAGTTGCAGCACTGGAACTCTTAGGGGGATCTAGTCCCCTGACTGGGGATCACACCTTGGCCCCCTGCGCTGAGCTCAGAGTCCTAACCACTGGACCACCAGGGACATCCCTCCACCCCACTTTCTATCATGGTAGTTCCCTAGGCTCAGGAATTTGTCCTCATAATCCTGCCTCCTATGGTGAGGGTTGCTAAACACACACTCACACATGCACATTTGTATATTAATATATAGATATATATATATATACACACATACACATACATGGGGCTTCCCAGGTGGCACAGTAGTAAAAAATTTGCCTGCCAATGCATCAGTGGTACAATTTGCTATTTGCCTAAAATACACCTTTCAGAGATATTCCAGTTTTATTACAATTCACTTATGAGTTACTGTGGAGCTGTTATTGATGCCTGTCATAGACTGATTGTAGGTAGACATTTTCCCATTTCAAAACAAATTAATTAAATATAAAAGAAGTAGTACTCTCCCCTTTTCTGAATTATGATGCATTATTTAATTATTTAAACATTTTTTGCTTGATTATTTTTCCACTGAAAATTATTTTTTAGTTCAGTTCAGTTCAGTGGCTCAGTTGTGTCCAACTCTTTGCAACCCCGTGGACTGCAGCACACCAGACTCCCCTGTCCATCACCAACTCCTGAAGCTTGCTCAAACTCATGTCCATTGAGTTGGTGATGCCATCCAACCACTTCATCCTCTGTCATCCCCTTCTCCTCCTGCCTTCAATCTTCCCCAGCATCAGGGTCTTTTCAAATGAGTCAGCTCTTCATACTAGGTGGCCAGAGTATTGGAGATTCAGCTTCAGCATCAGTCCTTCCAATGAATATTCAGGAGTGATCTCCTTTAGGATGGACTGGTTGGATCTCTTTGCAGTCCAAGGGCCTCTCAAGAGTCTTTTCCAACACCACAGTTCAAAAGCATCAATTCTTCAGCACTCAGCTTTCTTTGTGGTCCACCTCTCACATCCATACATGAATACTGGAAAAACCATAGCCTTGACTAGACGAATCTTTGTTGACAAAGTAATATTTCTGCTTTTCTACTAGTACAAATAATTATTTTTCGACTGGTACAAATATAAAAATAAAATACAACAAAAGAAAAAAAGAAAGACTCCACCTGCCAATGCAGGAGATGCAAGAGACAAAGTTTCGATCCCTGGGTGGGGAAGATCCCCTGGAGGAGGACAGGGCAATCCACTCCAGTATTCTTACCTGGAGAATCCCTTGGATAGAGGAGCCTAGTGGGCTACAGTCTATGGGGTTGCAAAGAGTCGGACATGACTGAGCACCCTCACACACACATGTTCACACACACGTACGAGCACACACGCATACATACACATGCATGTACCCACAGTACCCATGCACATTTGCATATAGACAGAACCCCACCCCACCACACCATGTTGGCCCCCCATGTGGAGAAACCTCCAACAATGTTTCCAACCAGGAAAGAAGCAGAAAGCTGATGAGAGACTCAGTTGCAAAGATGAGTTTCACACCACTGTGAAGTGTCCAGGGCTGGGCTGTGCTGTCCAGTGTGGTCCCATGTGTGAACACATGTGTACACACGTTCTACCTGTAGACACTCTTCCAAAATATGCCTTGTGTAAAGCACATGCCGGGTTCGGAGGTCTGTGTGGGGAAAGGGTGTGAAATATCTCATTTTCTTTGACAATGTGTTGAAAATGTACGGGATTAAGTAAAATATATCATTAGAATTGGCCACCTGAGACGAAGAGCCAACTCATTCTAAAAGACCCTGATGCTGGGAAAGATTGAGGACAAAAGGAGAAGTGGGTAGAGGAGGATGAGATGGTTGGAAAGCATTACTGATTCAATGGACCAAAAGTTGAGCAAACTCGGGGAGATAGTGAAGGACAGGGGAACCTGGCATGCTGTAGTCCATGGGGTCGCAAAGAGCTGGACACAACTTAGCAACTGAGCAACAACAATAAATTATTAGAATTAATCCTACCTCTTTCTTCGTGCTTTTAATAGGCCTACCAAAAAGCGTAAGATTGCATGTGTGGCTTATATTAGCTTCCTATTGGCCAGCACCTCCCTGGGAGCAGGCCACAAAAATGCTGACTTCCAGCTTTTTAAGAAACATCTGACCTGCTCTAGAGTTAGACAGCAGATGAGTGAGCTGTGCTGCTTGGGACAACATAGCAAGGCTTCATCCATCCATCCATCATCTAGGAGGCTCCAACAAATTCAGTCTAGTTAACCGAAAACTAACTCAAGAAAATTTGTGTAAAATTTGTTAGAGCTGCCTCAGTCATTCAAAACTACATTTCACAGAATCTGAAAAACAATACGTGTATGTCTGTGTATAGCTGAATCACTGCTCTACACTTGAAACTAATACAACGTTAGATCAAGTGTAGTTATATCAAGTGTAGATATAACTACACTTCAGTTATATATATATATGTATGTATTTTATTTTATATATATATATAATAAAATTTTAAAGTACATTTCCTTGATAAGTCAATTATCAAACACAAGAATTATTCAATTATGGATTATCATTGTGAGAAAGTGCAGAATCCTGGGTGGACTCCATGTCTAACTTCTGGAGAATTTTATTTGTTGCAGCATTTTCAGTAAGTAACAAAGCAGCTCGGAGCCACTGTGGGCCCGCCCAGATGGTGCATGTGGCTCCTGGCAGCGCTCATGAGGTTGTTCTATTTCCACTTCAGTCCCAGACAAGTTGAAGGCAGGTGAAGTGAGTGGATGCATGGGCCTCTATCTGCGGCCCACAGCCATCCTGCCCTCCCAGGGCCCTCAACATGGCCCCTGTGTCCCCCACTGTCTCCCCACCACAGCCGAGGCTCAGGCCCCAGGCCTCTCTGTCCACCCTCCCGCCCCAGACAGCCCCAGCCCCCTGCACGCCATGCCCCCTCTGCCCCAGGAGCTCTGCACAGCATCTACCTGCCTGCTCCAAGCCCTCCTCCCTGAGAGCCTCACCCACCCTGGCCTACAACCCTTTGTTGTCTGTCCTTCTCCCCTCCCACCTCTCCCCACACTCAGGTGTTAATGCCAGCAGGAGCGGGGGTGGGGGTGGTGCTGGGGAATTCGTGTGAAATCTGTGGGCAAGCCAGTCAACTAGAAGAGGCTTCTTCCCTGGTTCCTGCAGGTGTGCCCCATGCTGAGGGGTCTCACTCCGGAGGAAATGAGCGATGCCCGGATTTTATGTACATCCCACATCTATGACAGAATGCCACCCATTTTGTGTAAGGCACAAGGTTTTGTGTGATGCAAACACAAAAAAGGAAAAGAAAAGATTTCCTAAGGTGCTCTGCTAGCTCTTCCAGCAGGCGTCTGAAGGGCCCAGGCTTCACGTGGCTGGTTGGCGTCTGACTCCCAGAACGTGCAGGTGAAGGAAAAGTCAGGTTTCTTTGTGTTTTCGCTTTAATAGCATTGGTCTTTTCATAGGTGATGTATTTACAGGACAGAACGCTCAAAAAACCACACAGGGCAAACTACCTCTCCGCTCCCTAGCACCCAGCTCCCTTCCTTGGAAGCCGCCTGTTCGTGTCTGTACTCGAGATAGTTCTACTCACCTGCAAACCAATTCAGGGCTTCCCTGGTGGCTCAATGGTAAAGAATCCACCTGCAATGAAGAAGACGTGGGTTCGATCCCTGGGTCAGGAAGATCTCTGAAGCAGAGCAGGGCAATGCACTACAGTATTCCTGCCTAGAGAATCCCATGGATAGAGGAACCTGGAGGGCTACAGTCCATGGGGTCACAAAAAGTCGAACACGACTGAAGCGACAGAGCACACATGCACAAACCAATACAGAGTCTTTATTTTCTCGAATGTTTATAAGTCTGATTTCAACCCCATCTCACTCAGCCAGACACAAAGTCCACTTCACTGGTACTAGGCTCACCAGACACTCTTGGGTCCCAGGAGAACCAGGCGGCTCACACTGGGCCCGGAACATGGACCGAGGGGACCCTGGTCAGCACCACGGCCTCACTTCCCGGTCCTGGGACACTGTGGCCGCCATGCTTCTGTGAGGAGCTCCTCCCAGCTGGGAGAGTTTTGATGGTGGGCGCTACTGATCAGCGCTATTGGGGTCAGACCTGGGCTGAGGCTGGGAGGAGGCTGGGGGTGAGCTGAAGCCAGGCCTGCAGCCGAGGGTGGGCAACTTCTTTGTGATTTAACTGAATTTCCCCCATGTCTGGGAAAACTGAGCACCTCTTCAAGTACTTATGGACCATTGCTGCGGTCTTTGGACAACGTTTTCAAGGACTCTGGAAAGGTCCTCTGAAAAGGTCCAGAAAGGCCTAACTGCTGGAACTCAGAAATCGTCTCCCTGGCCCCTCCCACCCAGCCCTCCCTTTACCCCTTACCCCACCCTTCCTGACCCCTTTTCCTAGGTGAGAAGCCTTAGAACCAGCATACCCCCAGCCCTTGGGGAGGAGGACTAATGTCCTGTGCCCAATTCCAATGTGGAGGTTTCTTCCCCACACATCTGGTCGATTCTCTGACTCCAGCTGGGTGTCTCACATTCAACTCGATTCTCACAGATATGGGCTCAGTTCCCCTGGACTCCACTCTCCACTCCTTACGCCCCACCCAACTTCAGATGCCAATCGCAAGACCAGGTCGTCAACTGTGCTTTTCACCAACTAGCTCTAGATCAGAGGTTCCCATGACTCCCTCTTTGTGTTTGATTACTTTGTTAAAGTGGCTTACAGAAGTCAAGGAAGACTTTGACCTACTAGAAGGTCAATGTATCATGAAAGGATGTAACTCAGGAACAGCCAGATGGCTGAGATGCCCAGGGCAGGATGTGGTGAAGGGGTACCAAGCCCTCCCCAGGCTCAGCACTCTCCCCAAATCTCCATGTGTTCACCAACCCAGAAGCTCTCTGAGTCCTGCTTTTTATGGTGCTGTGTGCTCAGTCGCTCAATTGGGTCTGACTCTTTGCAGCCCCATGGACTGTAGCCCACCAGGCTCCTCTGTCCAAAGGATTCTCCAGGCAAGAATACTGGAGTGGGGTGTGATGTCCTCCTCCAGGGGATCTTTCCAAAGCAAGGGTCAAATTCTCATCTCCTGCATTGGCAGGCAGGTTCTTTATCACTGAGACATCAGGGAAGCTGGGGTTTCTATGGAGGATTCATTTTATAGTCATGATCTGTTAAGTCATTGGGCTTCTGTTGATGGATTCAACCCCCAGCCCCTCTTCCCTCCCTGAGGTCAGAGATAGGAGCTCAGGACTGAAAGTTCAACCCTCTGATGAGAGGGTGGGACCCAATCATGTGGTTGAGTCCCCATCCTTAGGCATTTCCAAAAATCGCCTCATTAATGTGACACCTTTATCGCTCTTGTCTCTTAGGAAATTCCAGGGGTTAGGAGTCCTGGGCCAGGAGGGGGATGAAGATCAAACGTGTATTTCTTATAAATCACAGCAGCACTGGAAAAAAGAGGTGATTTCAGCCTTGATCCAAGCATTTCCTCAACAAAGAACATTCTCCCCTACAAGGGCTCTGATGCCAGCCATGAGGGCCCGTCTTGACCACTGTGTCACGTGTATCACACATGAATTGCCCGTGGCATGCAGTAGGTTCCCATAAACCACAGCTCTTTCACCTCCACAAACCTGGTAAAACGGGATCTCAGAGTCCAGGGGCCCACTCTCAGGGAACTCCCAAGCACAAGGCAAGGTTCCCTGTTTTCTGAGATAGGTTAGGGCTGAGCCTGCTCTCCACCAGTCTTTCTTCCTGATTTGTGCATCTGTCCAGCCCCTGAATCCCACTCCCCCATCTGGTCCCTTTCTGGGTCCTGCCTTTGGCCTCGGACTCTAGCTTGGCCAATCTCAGCGGCAAGGGAGGTAGAACAGCTTCCTTGCTAAGGCTCTGCTCCTGGACAGCACCCCAGAAGCTGCTCTAGAAAATGAGAACCGTCCCCCTTCCCCCATGGCTTTCAACCCTTCTCCCCCAACCTCCCTCCCAGCACACCAGCAGACTCAGGGCGTTGCTCCACTGTTGGTTCTGGAGTTTCTGGTGATGATTCACCCACACAGTGAAAGGAGCCTGGACCGGGGCTGGTCTTCATGGGCTGGGCAGGACAGGCCCTGCTAGGACAGGGACATCCCTTGATGCCTTATCAGAGGAGCCAGGGCAGCCGTGCAGGGTTGTCAGAGCCCCAGAGGAGAGGCAGTGAGGAGCAGCTGGGAGGGACTGGCTTCCAGCCCCTGCACGTCTTTTCAGGTGGACCACGCAGTCCAGAGACTGACCCCAGCCTGGTGCCCATCCCCCAGGGCTGCCCAGGGATGCTCCACCTGACTCCTGCGGCAGCAGCTCTGCCCCAAGTCAGGTTGCTGTTTTGTTGAGACTGGCCTCTGTGCAGGGTCAACTCCATCCCCTCCCTTCCTGTCATCCCTCAGAGAAACTCCCCAGCAAAGGATCAGAGGGGACAACGCTGGGGCAGGTGCGGGCCTGGTGGATGATGACCCTGGGCCATGATGGCTGCCAGAGGAAAGGCGCTTTGTGCTGGGAGGCACCGCACCCAGGCCCCAGCCCAGCCCAGCCCTTCTGCCCTGGCTGCAGTGCCGTGGGGGCAGGGAGGAAGGAGTGGTCCTTGAGCCTGCAGAGGGATCCTGGTGTCAAGGCGCCGGTGCGGCGAGAGCATTCTTGGTGAAGGGACACAGTGATGATGGAGTTCAGAGGCCAGCCAGGCTCCCAGGAAAAAATGATTTCTTCCTTCAGAAGCAGGCAGCTTTTGGCAAGGGGGTGGAGTGGGGGTATTATCTGTGATTAAACCCACCTTATAAACCCCTGAGATAAGAGTACTGGAGTGGGGTGCCATTGCCTTCTCCGCTGAGATGAGGTATGTTTCAGCTAATGCAGACCTGCAATGAGCCCTCCGCCAGACACAGAGGACATCACCTCTGGACCACTCATACCTGGTAGTCCCAGTGTGCGGGAGACGCGAGCTTCTTCCCAGGACAGGTCACATCCAAGCAGGAATCTTCCAGAGTCCCCACTCTCTTCCCTGGAAAAGGACCCCAGTGTCTGTCCCCTCAAATGACATCTGAGTCCCTGGGGACCCCTGGGAGGGTGGGGGAAGGGCCCTCCATTGTGCTTCACTTTGAGGGAGGCTGTGCAAACCCTATTTCTCTGAATTCAAGCGGTTTCTGTCACTTTCTCTGACACATTTCCACATGTCAACTGCCTCTCATTTCAATAATGTGAAATGTGTAGAATGCACCTAACACATGCTTAAACCGTGCTTAAATGCTTACTCGCTGCCATCTGTGGGCCCAGCAGCCCAGAGTGGAGGGTGGTGAACCAGACCCCACCTGTCACCGGAAAGAGCAGCAGAGCGTCCAGCTGTCTCTAGTCGGCCACAGGAGCTTTGCATGGTCTGTGCATCTGCGCTGTGGTGTCAGTGCGGTTGCTGGCACAAGGACAGCAAGGTCAGAGGAGACTGAAGGAATTCACTCCCATCGTGAAGACAAGATCTCCACACTCAGGATCTAAAAGGGGTCAGCCCCTGGGGCACCAAGGGACAGCTACTTTAAAGGAAAGGTCCAAGGACATGAACTGGAGTTGAAGAAATTTGATGGGTTAAAATGTAGCCTCATGGAAACACCATCAAACAAGAATGGGCCATGGATATGGGGCCAGAGCCAGAAACCCCAACAGCCTGACCACGTTCAGGGGCTCCTCCTAACAAGAACCTCCTCCAGGTACATCCAGGGATTCTTGGGTCCCGCTCAGTCCATGCAACTTGCACACTCTCAGCTTCATGACGGGCCGTGGGAGGTGGTTGCTCAGCCACCAGCCTTACCTGAACCAGCCCATCCTCAGGTGAGTGAGGCTACGGCTCTGGACCCTGCTTGTCTCGGAGCCAAGGTGCTGGTATGACGATGCACTGGCCAGAGCCTTTGCAGTATGCTGAGACTGACATGATGCTGAGGCTCATCTTCCAACAGAGGCCAAGATTCTTCCTCCTGAAATGAGAGCTGGGGAGTCTCCAGGGAGCTGACCCCTCTCCTGGGCAGCAGAACCATGTTTGGACAAAATGCCTGGAGGATCTTTGCTTCCTCACCCTATAGATTTTACCTTAAAAGAACAAAATAGCACAAAGCATGTGGCAGATGATGGTGAGCTTGAAGGGATAGTTTTTCCCAATGGGAAGTTGCAGCTAAGACCTCATGGTCTCTGCAGAGGCCATCTCCCAGGGGCCATGTTTCCAGTCCAATCAGATGAAGGAGTTGTACTGCTCTGCTAAGAAGCAAGTTTGCAGAATGCAAGGGCTACAAGGTGAAGCAGGGAAAGGCACACCTGTCCCCAAGCCTCCCTTCTTTCACAGATGTCAGAGCCATGTTGCACAGGCCCCTCAGCCCCATCCCCTCCACAGACAAGTGGCTCTCCTCTAAATCTCCCATCTTGCCATCAGCTTCCTGAGCTGACACACCGCCCACATCGGCCTTGAGCATCTCTAGCTTCAAGAGTGCATCAGGAAGCCCATTCGACTTTGTCGTGATGCAAAAGTGCTTTCTCGCCCTTTGATCGCGGTGCTGGCAGAAAATAGATTTCCACTCGGATGGTTCGGGCAGAACCTTTCATGGAGGGAGATGCAAACGGGTGTGAGAAAACACACCTGAGGCTGTTGACACCCTAAGGCTGAAGAGGGGCTGTGTTCCTGCAGCCCCGTGGGACCAGAGCCTCAAGGACAGACCCACTATGAGATGTGGTACCAGCCAGGGGTTAAGGATGCAGTCTGCAGGGCACCAGCCAGGACTGGGATGGACAGGAGTGGTGACCAGAGAGCAGCATCCACGCAGCAAACTGCTATGTCGCTTCCTTGGTGTCCGCCACAGGTTCCTGGGCATCTCCCTTGCTGCAGTCCTCATTTTGCTTCGACCCATGAGTCCCCCAATAGTTACTCTTAGATTTCAGCCTAAGACTCACTTTCTCACTTTCCCCACCAGCTCTGGGTTCACACTCCAGGCCTTGTGATGAATCACAGGGGTCCCCAGCCAACACAGCCCACTCTCCACCGGGGCCCCTGGTGCCGTCAGCTAAAACCAGGCGAAGGGTGTGGCACCGGCTGGGACCCTGCACTCGTCTCCCTGCAAACACACTGGGTCTGGGGCGGAAACCTTTGGCTGCCTGAACATGTCTACTAACCACAGCACCCTGTGGACTCCTTTTGACAGTTGCTGATTCCACAAGTCAGGGACCGCCCGAGCCTGCTTCATTCCATCAACTGCTTGTGGTTAAAACTTGTTTTCCAGTTGACCACAGCCCAGCCCTCCCCACGCCAAGCTTGCATATCCACTCAACGTCTCGGGACCAGAACCAGAGGCCAAGGCGATTTCACCATCACTGCAAAATATATGAAAAATATTCAAAATATCTGAAACATACGAAAATCCAAATTTGCTCCACATATCTCAAGGGAGTCGGTTGCTTAACTATCGTAGTTAATGCAGGGTGGCCATGAGACCCATCACGCCTGAATCTACTGGGCAGTGGCAGCTCCAATGATGCATTGATCCAAACAAAATGCCCTCACTCTGTCACTCAAAAGCTGAGGAGCCATGAATACAGGATTGGAAAAAAAAGACCCTCTTAATCAGAACGACATCCCAGGCTGTATGACTTTCCTACTGCAGAATCGGGGCTTAAAGGTACAGCTTTAAGCTTTTTATTCTGAAAACTGTATGACAACATTATAGACAGTATTGAAAAATAAGAAAAGGCTTTGATTTTTAGTGGAAGTCTCTGACGGTTCTTTTCCAGACACACATTTGGTACAGAAAGAAAGAACACCCCAAATCAGCCTTCTAACTCCACCCTGGGGGTGATGTGGGTTTTCTAGGAGCCAAAGATCAGTGAGTGAAAGCAGAAGTGGCCCCACCAACTGGGCAACTCAAATCACAGTTGCCCCTGGACCCTGGAGACACATGTGTCTCACTCTATCCCTTGGTCTCTCCCTCCCAACCTCTCCCCCACCCCCAGGCTCACCCTTCCAAGTGGAGGTCTAGTGGGATCCCCTCCCTAGCCCCCACTGAGAGGCAGCAGCCCCTGGGGGCTTGTGGGTAGGTGACTTGAGGAGAATCTCTTTCCCTTAGAACTCCCAGCCAAGGCCTCACCCTGGAGCAAACACAAGCCATCCTGATGTGTTGCATCTGAGTTTCTGACCTGGGGACACAGTGGTAGATGGTAAACGGTCATTGCTGTTTCAAGGCCAGGGTTTGGGGGATGTGTTGTGTGGCGATAGACAACTGCCTGGGCAGAGGAGAAATTGTCAACAAGCATCTCCGAGCTTCACCTGGCCCCTCGGCCCTCTAACCTCCTCCTAGTGGCCCTCACCAACCTGCCACCCTCCCCATACCCCGTCCCCTCTGCCTAAAGGCCCAATGTCCCACGTCCAGCACTGTCCTCTTCGGTCTGCTGGCCTGTCTGCAGCTGATTATGCCATTTCCTGCCTCAGCATCCCTGTGGCTATGGTCCCACCACCAGGTGTGGTCCAGGGTCCCAATCAGAGGTGGCATCTCTAATGGAAGGCCTGAGGGGGGCCTCTGTCTCCATGCCCATCTCACCAGGGGGAATTATGAAGACAAGGAAGTGACTTGTAGAAAAAAGTCACCCCCTGGGAGGCTCTCCATACCACAGCATATAATTCAGCTGCTCCAGCCTGACGCCCACCTGTCTCATCCTCCAGCTTATTCCGTCCATCAGTGCCCCACCACCCCACCCTGTGGTGCTTCGGCCAGATGCCAGCCAACCTCCCACCATGCCTCGCCCTAAACACTCTTTCTTACCCCTTGAAATTCCCACTGCAGACAAGCTCATCTACTCCTGTGAGTGGGAATGACCCAGTTAACCATGAGAACTCAGGGCCGATTTCTTCCCCAACTTCCAGTTTTCATTGTCCCATTTTTCATTGTGATCACCCATTCAGGTGTCCTGTGGACCTCACTCTCCAAATGGGTACAGATGGGGCTCCCACTTCCTCCAAGAAAGAGACCCCAAGCCCTCCCTCTCCTAGCCCATCAGGCAGTCCTGTCCACATGGGCCCTATGTGCACCTCCCCCATGGCCTCTTGTCCCCATTTCTTGCCAGGATCTCCCCTAGACACCATGACCTCTTTCCTCAACTGCTTCAAATGTCTCTAAGTTGAGTACCTGCCTTGGGCAGAGAACTAAGCTCCAGACTGAGAAAGAGGAGTGACCAAAACACCCGCTGCCCTCCAAGAACTTGTCTGTACCTGGAACTGGCATTACCCCCGGGGTTAGTGAGGACTGCAAGGGCAGAGGTGGAGGTGGAGGGGAGGGCTCCAGAAAACTCCATCTGGGAGGAGGAGAAGGTTTATGACTTTGGGTTAGGCAGGAATGGAGTTAAGCAGACCACCTAGCCTCTTGGCTCTAGGACTGGCATCTGTAGGAACCCTTGCCTCTGTCAGGGTCTCTCACCTTCTCTGCAGAGCACTCAGCGGAGACTTGGTCTCATTTCTTGTTATGTCCCCAGGGGACTTGGGAAGCTGTTTCCTTTCCACAGTCCCCCAAACATCAGTGAGGAGAATCCCAGCTGGGATCTGGGGCAGGTATGACGTGTGAAGGTGAGGAAGTTGTCAGCAACCAGTGCAACAACTGAGCATCGTGGAGGCCAAGCCCACCTTCAGGCAGAGTGTAGCAGGAGGAACACATCCACAGGAGATGGAGAGGGCTTCCAGGAAGTGTGACCCCAAATCACAATAACTTCTCAACATCATCATGTTTAGTAGATGTCCATAAACTCTTCAAAAAATATTTTATGATTGTGATAACTTTATTTACTTACTTATTTTAAACTTTTTGTATTGGGGTATAGCTGATTTACAATGCTGTGATAGTTTCAGGTGGACAGTAAAGGGACTCAGGCATACATATCATGTATCCATTCCCGCCATCCCCCACAAACTCCTGTCCCATCCAGGCTGCCAAATAACATTGAGCAGAGTTCCCTGTGCTGTACAGTAAGTCCTGGTTGATTATCCATTTTAAATATAGTAGTGTGTACATGTCCATCCCAAACTCCCTAACTATCCCTTCCCCCATTCTTCCCTCCGCAATCACAATGTGATAACTCTAGAATATGCAGTGAAGTCTTTTTTAAAATAATTGCTAAATACATAAAGCAACCTCCAAGAACTTTCCCGGTAGTCCAGTGATTAAGAACTTGCCTTCCAAGCCAAGGGACGTGGGTTTGTTTCCTGCTCAGGACCTAAGCCCGTGTGCAACTAGAGAACCCACCCAGTTTTTCCACAGCTGGAGAAAACCCATGCCCCACAACAAAGAGCCTGAGTACAGCAACAAAGACCCGGCACAGCAAAAATAAAGACTCCATGATTTATGGCAAAAATCAACAGTTTGTTAATCCTCACTTCAATTTTAAAACAAGCAACCCTCAGACATCATGATATGTCACCCCTAAATGTTTGGCATGAAGGGGTGTGGATGCAAGACAGCGACTTGCTGAGATTCACTGGGGTCCCATGGTAACCGCCTCTCGCGTGTCGAGCAGAGCATGTGTGGAGTTCTGTTGAAGGTTTGTAGGAAGGCAGATGACCACAGAGAGGATCCCGAGTGCCCAGGGGATGGGCGGCTACGCCTGGGAGGAAAGCCACAAGGCCACACCTTTGCCCTGTGTCTCAAGGGGTCTGTTATCGGCTCCTTCAAACTCTGAAGTAAAGGGCCCGGGGGCACCTTCTGTGGCATTGCCTGAGGCTCCATCACTCAGAAGTGCTCTTGCAAACCTGTTGGCCCAGAAGACACAGCCCAGCCAGACTGTCAGCTCAGGGAACAGGTCTAGGAGAAAGCGTGCTTTCCTGGCTTGGCTTTGGGGTGAAGGTCCAATGGTCCCCTGCCATTTAAGGGGAGAACAGGACCGCCTGAGGCACCCGTGGACCCTGGCTGACCCACACAAACATGCTGCTCTTGGCGAACCCAAAACTCCTGCCTCTGCAGACTGCTCTCCAGAGCGAGACTTTTCATGCTCCCGTTTCAGGCTCAGTCTACAGGGGGGAAATTGCTCAAGACGCTTGAGCAAACTTGCAGAAGAGCCAGAGATCTGACAGAGACAGACCACTCCCGACCCACTCCCCCCAACAACAGCTTCAACTTGAGCCACCTGGTGACAAAGGTGAGAAACTGCGCCAGCTGCCACCTCCTGACCATCCTATAGGATCAGGGACCTTGCCCTGCTTCCTCGGCAGGCTCCCCAAAGCACACAACATTCTGTGAGTCGCCAGCCCCGGGCGCCACACCAGCCAAGCCCACTGCTGCACGTCCCCATGTCCTGCCCTGCATACCCCATCTCCTCCTCCCAGGCCGTCCCTTCCACCAGAAACAGTCAGCGGTCTGGTGGGCAAGCAACAGAACGTGAAGTCAAACAACTTAGGCCAAAAGGGAAATTTCGTGGAAGGCTATCAGAGTTCAAGAACAAGACAGGAGGCTGAGAACTGCTATTTTATGTGCTTGGTATTCTCAGGACCCCTGCGGCTGAGAGGCTCCGGGCAGCCTTCCCAGTTAATGACCCCTGAATCGAGACCTGAGGATGAACTAGAGTGGCCTGCCCACTTGTCCTGCCCAATATTGCCCCCGAGCTAGACTTTGTAACAAAAGAAATCCAGCCATACAGGCCTGAAGGTGACTTGGATGGACTCCTCTGGTCTGATCTTGGAGGGGGATGGAGAGGGGAAGAGCACCCTTTGGGGCCAAGGGGTGGGGATTTTTCGGTCTGAGACCCTTGGAATGACACCTTGCAGCTCTGGGCCCTGGTTTCCTCACAGTAAGGGAGCAGCCGTTCCCAATGACTCTCAGGCCTGTCCCATTTCACACCCTATTCAGCCGGAGAGGATCCAGGCTCTGCGGCCTCTGATGTCAGCTTTGTAGGATCGCGGCCAGGTTTGCAGAGCCTTTGTCACAGCAGCGCCTATTTCCTGAGCACCTGTGGAGCTTGGCTCCTGCCTCGTGATCTCAACACTGAGGCTCTAAGTCTGCCAATGACCGTGAGCCAGCAGCCCTGGACTCCCTTTAACCTGGCTACAGAAAGCTCTCAGGGGACCAGCATAGCCATGTGCCAGTAGAAGGGCTCAGATATCCCCAAACACACACATACACACACATATATACACTCACATGGGCCCACAGGCCTTGGTGCATAGCATCTGCACACAAACACACACACACACACACACACCCCTGGGCCCACAGGCCTTGTTGCACAGCATCTGTCCACTACTCCCCTCATCCCCTCTGTAGCTATTCCTTGTCTCCTGCTGTTCACAAACCACTGCCACTCGGGAAGAGCCCTGTCAGCACCCCAGAATCTACTCCCAGCCTCCCACACTATTAGGATGCTGGAGCAGGCCTGGGCTCTCATGCAGTGAGGGTCCCCTCTTTCCAACCCTACCTCATACTCAGTCACTTGGTCCCCAAAGCAGCTGGGCCTTCGCCCCTGATCCACATGAGTCCTTGTCTTAGGAGCATCTTGGCCTCTGGCCTTGCTCAAGCCTGTCCACCGTGCTGAATTCAGAGGTCATGCCCACTTCTCTCAGGGTCCCTGGGCCCAATCCAATCCCTCCTTCCTCCTCTGGTAGAAAAATCAAAGCCTCAGGAAGAAGGGTTATAGGCTCTGCTGGGTGCAGGGCAGGCTGAAAACCCGGGGTCCCCTGCTCAGAAGTTGTTAGGATTCCAAGACACAAAGCATGGAAGCAAGCTCGAGGCTTTCCAAATGCAGGGCCCTGTGTGACGGCCAGGTCACATGCTTGGAAGCTGACTGTGGACGGGCATCCACTGGCAGAGGAAAGGCCCCAGGAACAGCACTGAGTGCCATGCAGAGGGGGAACAGAAGCCACATCTGCCCCCTTTCCTTCATTCACCCCTCAAGAGTGCTTAGCAAGTGGACCGAACAGCTAAAGGAGAGAGGGAGGGAGGAGTTGAGAGACAGAGAATCAGAAGTGGGGCTGGGTGTTGCTGGCTTCTTCACTTTCCCACTCTTCTCAACACAGAGGCATCTTGTGGAAAAGGCTCTGTGTTTATCATATATAGAGGTTGGAGGCACCCACCTCTCCTAATCTTGCCAGGGGCTTGAGCCCCACTCTCTCAACTGACCTTCCGAAAGTATTCTGCGAATGGCCTCAGGTTTTAAGACCTCAAAAAGTCAAAAGCCTTTGACTGTGTGGATAACAACACACTGTTGAAAATTCTACAAGTTATGGGAATACCAGACCACCTTACCTGTCTCCTGAGAAATCTGTATGCAGATCAAGAAGCAACAGTTAGAACTAGACATGGAACAACAGACTGGTTCCAAAGAGGGAAAGGAGTATGTCAAGGCTGTATATTGTCACCCTGCTTATTTAACTTACATGCAGAGTATATCACGCAAAGTGCTGGGCTGGATGAAGCACATGCTGGAATCAAGACTGCCGTGAGAAACATCAATAATCTCAGATACACAGATGACACTCAGGCGCAGCGAGGTCTGGGAGTTCAGTTCAGTGGCTTAGTCATGTCCTACTCTTTGCAACCTCATGGACTGCAGCATGCCAGGCTTCCCTGTCCATCACCAACTCCTGAAGCTTGTGCAAATTCATGTCCATTGAGTCGGTGATGCCATTCAACCATTTCATTCTGTCATCCCCTTCTTCTCCTGGCTTCAGTCTTTCCCAGCATCAAGATCTTTTCCAATGGGTCAGTTCTTTGCATCCGAAGTATTTGAGTTTCGGCTTCAGCATCAGTCCTTCCAATGAATATTCAGCACTGATTTCCTTTAGGACTGACCGGTTGGATCTCCTTGCAGTCCAAGGGACTCTCAAGAGTCTTTTCCAACTCCACAGTTCAAAAGCATCCATTCTTCAGTGTTCAGCTTTCTCTATGGTCCAACTCTCACATCCATACACGACTACTGAAAAAATCATAGCTTTGACTAGACAGACCTTTGTTGGCAAAGTAATGTCTCTGGTTTTTAATATGATGTCTAGGTTGGTCATAGCTTTTCTTCCAAGGAGCAAGCGTCTTTTAATTTCATGGCTGAAGTCACCATCAGCAGTGATTTTGGAGCCAAAAAAAAAATAAAATCTGTCACTGTTTTCATTGTTTCCCCATCTATTTGCCATGAAGTGATGGGACCGGATGCCATGATCTTAATTTTCTGAATGTTGAGCTTTAAGTCAACTTTTTCATTCTCCTCTTTCACTTTCATCAAGAGACTCTTCAGTTCTTTGCTTTCTGCCATTAGGGTGGTGTAATCTGCATGTCTGAGATTATTGATATTTCTCCCAGCAATAGCTTGTGCTGTATCCAGCCTGGCATTTCATATGATGTACTCTGCATATAAGTGACAAAATAGGCAGGGTGACTCACTCTACTATTCTGGGTTGGTCAAAAGGTTCATTCAGGTTTTTCTGCACAATGTTATCGAAAACCCCAATGAACGTTTGGCCAACCCAATGCTTTGTAATTGCAATGGAGCTGACTAATACCTCATCCTCCCAGACTGAGTCTCCTCCTCTATAAAATGGCAATACTCACAAAACCTTTCTCACAGAAGTGTTGTGGGGGGTTTTGGATAAAGCCATGCACAGATGGAAGCAGTTATTCTCTGAGACAGTAAAAACAGCTTCTCACCCAGAATCTTGAAAAACAGTTTTCGGTATGGAGCATCCATTTGCCTTCCCTCCCTCCAAAAAAATCTCTGCTATTTGGGAGCTGCCACCAGACATGATCCTGATGGTGAGTGATGATAAGTCTGCAATCCTTCTACACTGTTCTTTGAAGTAAAGCATCATTTGACCTGACTTCCAAATCACAAAGTTTGTTCCTAAGCAATGAGCACGGGCTGGAATAACAACTGAGAGAATCCAGAGCTTTGGGAAGATCTTGGGCTGTTGACAGGGATTGTGCCAGCAAGGATCACCTGTGGTCCAGCGTGCCCACCGCCATCACCATCAAGCCCTCTTCTCTGGGGACACCTTTTCCTCTTTTTCTGGGAGGCAGCAGACCTGACACTGGTGGACCATTTCCTTGATCTCACCTTCCAGGACGGCTCTGCTGCTGCAGGAGGGCACAGGGCATCTGCTTTCCCAATGGCTTCCAACACTTCCTTCCAGTAAAGAAAAACCCAAAGCCCCTCGGTGATCCACTGCCAAAGCACAAGAGATATTCTTGGACTTTGCCACATTTCCCTGGGTTTGCTCTAGACCAAACAGAGCCGATTTGTCATCAGAGGCCTGAAGCCACAGAGCTGAGCAGACGTGCGGGCTCTTTCCAAAGTCTGTACCACACTCGTGTGGCTGTTGCTTGAATAGCAGCTGAGAATTCAAGGGCTGGCAAGTCCATCTGTGAGGAATGGAAATCAAGAGTGCAGTCAGGTCTCAACTAACTGCGGGGAAGTGGGGTGGAAAGTAATGCCCGATTCAAGGTGCTAAGATCACAAGAGACACAAGAGTCCTGGGTATCGGCTGGGGGTTCATTGCCATCAGCAGAATCTAGTAGGCCTCCACTTCCGGGGACTTCTCCCCCAGCCTTCACCCTGCAGCCCCTCGGAGACCCATCCCCCAGCACATCCTCTGGCCAGGAAGGCAGGTGTCTGCGTGGTCCCAGACCAGCATTCGCTGCTCCAGCAAGCCCTGGGACTTAGCTCCTAACACAAACCCAGGCCTCACCCACCCTCCTAAGCAGAAAACGAGGCCGAGGCTCCAGCATCTGTTAGTTATGAAGCCTTCCAGAGGGTCCCGATGCCCGTGCTCTGTTAGGTGTGTTTGGGTCTATTGCTGTCTATTGCCACCGCCACAACATACCTGGTGGCCAAGGTACTGACCCCGCAAGGGTCAGGAGGACCCCCTGCAGACTCCTCAGAATGTTTCATGTTGAGGCAGTTCTGTCTTCTCACTCACTGCTGGGGCTGGGTTCCCCCAGTAGCAGCCCCGACAATCATTCCAGTGCGAGCAGGGCACTGGGGAGCTGGCCCCAGGACACACGTGCTGGGCGCGGGGAGGAGTCAGCACACGGATTGTGGTGAGCAGGCCAGCACTGGGGGTGCTGGAGATGGTGCAGGCAGCCTCCGAGATGTCCCTCCCAGGGCTCAGGAGCTGGGCCATCGGTCCTCCAGCCCCCGTCTGTCATAGTTGAGGGCAGCTCTGGGGTGTTGACCCCCGGGTGTCCTGCCACACCCTGGATGAGCCTGGAGTCTGTGGCTGGAGGACCCATATCCAGAAAGTTTAGCATGGAAGCCCCCATCGTCAATTCCACCAAGCTTCCCTGGGCTGCCAGGGAAAAGGAAGGTTCAGAGACTCTGGCTCCTTATTCAGTTTCTCCACGTTGACCGATCGCGTCCCCTCTCCCCTGGACACCTTGTCATCTCCCGGTGGGGCACTGCCACTTCAGACACACATTTCCGCTGATTCTGGGCCCTGTTGATTCTTGGACCAGAAGGGGTCCCTCCACAGGTGAGCAGATACTGTATAGAAACACCTTAGAGGGAGTGAAGTGGAGCCCGAGGGACAGGCAGTTTTACCAGGCCACCTCTCCCTGAGGACCTCAGGCAGATGGTCAGCTCACTGAGGGCAGGGACCTGGAAGCACTCCACTCTTCCTGGGGTGGTCAGCTCGGAGCAGCTGTGGCTTAAGGAAGGACACAGCCAGCCTACCCAGCTGGGCATCTAGGAGTGGTAACACTAGTGGCAACACTAGTTACCAAGGCCACCAAGGGGTGGGCTATGAAGGACACTGAGTATGAGGGTCACCACCCTCTTACAATGCCTGCCTCCTCAACTCCACTGTCCCCACCACAGCCAGGGCCCCCCACGTCAGTTGCTCCAACTAATTTCCAAGTGCATGAGGGCTTTTCTAGACCTTGGTGCCAGGAAACGACACCCTCCTGCAGCCTGAGGTCCTCAGAAATTGGATGTAGATACCCCAGCTCTGTCCCCTCTCTGGCCTCCAAAGTGGGACTGTTACCTGAAAAACTGGGTCCTCCTCTTGGTGGCTGTTGGGCCAAAAGACACCCAAGCCAAAGAGCAGGAGAAGGAGGGATGTATTACTTGCAGGAAATAAAGACAACATTGGGGATCTTCCCCAAAAGAGTGTTTCCCTGTCAGTAAGACTGGGTACATGCGTATTCATGAAGGGGCTCAGGCAGGAGAATTCAGCACAGCATTAGGGTAAAGGTCAACAGAACCCAAGCTTTAGTCGATTGTAGTCAGAAGGGTCAGAAAAGTCAATACCACCATTCTTGAGGTTCACTAGCGTGAGAGTCTTCACAACTGGTGTCCAACAACTCCACACAACTGTTTCTACCAGGAGATAGTGTCAGGCCTCCCAGGCTAAGGGCTCAATCAGGTAAAATTCCCCAGATGCCAGACACAAGTCCAGGTGGTCACCTGAGCTTCTGACCAACTGGTTGTAGATCAGAGGTTCCTATGAACCCCCTCACTTGCACCCTCAGGCTGACTTGCTGGAGAGACTCACAGAAATCAGTCCTTACTAGACCACTGCTTTATGAAAGAATGTAACTGTCCCCACTTTCTGAGTTACATTCTTTCATAATGCATTGCAGGGGCCAGAGAGGGGACAATACATTATGAAAGAATGTAACTCAGGAAGTCAGCTTGAAGAGATGTTCAGGGCAGGGTGTGGAGAAAGGGCAGAGCTTCTCTGCCCCCTCCAAGCTCACCAGCCTCCTTCTTCTGGGTGTTCATCAACCCAGAAGCTCTCAGGACCCAATCCTTTTGGGTTCTTCAGTTCAGTTCAGTTCAGTCACTCAGTCACATCCGACTCTTTGCAACCCCATGGACTGCAGCACGTCAGGCCTCCCTGTTCATCACCACATCCCGGAGTTTACTCAGACTCATGTCTATCAAGTTGGTGATGCCATCCAACCATCTAATCCTCCGTCGTCCCCTTCTCTGCCTGCCCTCAGTCTTTCCCAGCATCAGGGTCTTTTCAAATGAGTCAGTTCTTTGCATCAGGTGAAGCTTCAGCTTCAGTATCAGTCAAAGTTTTCTGAATGTTGAGCTTGAAACCAACTTTTTCACTTTCACTTTCATCAAGAGGCTCTTTAGTTCTTCGTTTTCTGCCATAAGGGTGGTGTCATCTGCATATTTGAGGTTATTGATATTTCTCCCAGAAATCTTGATTCCAGATTGTGCTTCATCCAGTCCAGCATTTCTCATGATGTACTCTGCATATAAGTTAAATAAGCAGGGTGACAATATACAACCTTGATGTACTCCTTTTCCTATTTGGAACCAGACTGTTATGTACATAGGCATGACTGGTTCAGTCTTTGGTCATTGGTGATTGAACTCAACCTCCAAGCTTCTCCCCTCCTCAGAGGTCCAGAGCTGGGCCTGAAAGTTCTACCCTCTAATCCTCTCATCACCAGGTTGGTCCTTCTGGAAATCAGCTCCACCACCAGGTGTGGTCCCCAAAGTCAGCTTATCAACACAATAAAAGGGATTTATGAGCTCTGTGCCAGGAACAGGATGAAGAGGAAATCTGTACCTTTTATTTAAACCTTAGTATCATACCTGCCCTGTCTCAACTCTCCCTCCCCTCCACACCACACCTCCCACACCTACCACTTGCACTGTGTCCCTGCTCTGTATCCACTTCCTGGATGATCCAGATCAGGACACTAGCCATGGACCAGCACTTCATATACTGAGAGAAGCTGCTAAGACGCAGAGGAAACAGATAGTCCTGAGAGTTCTGAGGAGCGGACACACGCTACTGCCCTGTCAGTTCAGTTCAGTTCAGTCGCTCAGTCATGTCCAACTCTTTGCAACCCCATGAACTGAAGCATGCCAGGCCTCCCTGCCCATCACCAAGTTCCAGATTTTACTCAAACTCATGTCCACTGAGTCGGTGATGCCATCCAACCATCTCATCCTCTGCCATCCCCTTCTCCTCCTGCCTCCAATTTTTCCCAGCATTAGAATCTTTTCTAATGAATCACTTCTTCATATCAATGGCCAAAGGATTGGAGCTTCAGCTTCAGCATCAGTCCTTCCAATGAATATTCAGGACTGATTTCTTTTAGGATAGACTGGTTGGATCTCCTTGCAGTCCAAGAGACTCTCAAGAGTCTTCTCCAGCATCACAGTTCAAAAGCATCAATTCTTTGGTACTCAGCTTTCTTTATAGTCCAGCTCTCATATCCATACATGAATACTGGAAAAACCTTAGCTTTGACTAGACTGGGCTTCCCTCATAGTGCAGTTGGTAAAGAATCCACCTGCAATGCAGAG
The DNA here is from genome assembly GCA_007570785.1 of Antilocapra americana. NCBI lineage: Eukaryota > Metazoa > Chordata > Mammalia > Artiodactyla > Antilocapridae > Antilocapra > Antilocapra americana. The sequence continues at coordinate 1,551,143 of ML663575.1, read as the reverse complement.
ACCCCTGTTCAATTCCTAGGGTGGGAATATCTGCTGGAGAAGGGATAGGCTACCCATTCCAGTATACCTGGGGGCTTCCCTTGTGGCTCAGCTGGTAAAGAATCTGCCTGCAATGTGGGAGACCTGGGTTTGATCCCTGGGTTGGGAATATTCCCTGGAGAAGGGAAAGGCTACCCCTTCCAGTATTCTGGCTTGGAGAATTCCATGAACTATATAGTCCATGGGGTGGCAAAGAGTTGGACACAACTGAGCAACTTTCACTTTCACTTGACTAGACGGACTTTTGCTGGCAAAGTAATGTCTCTGCTTTTTAATATGCTCTCTAGGTTGGTCATAACTTTTCTTCCAAGGAGCAAGCATCTTCTAATTTCATGGCTGCAGTCACCATCTGCAGTGATTTTGGAGCCCAAAAATATAGTCTGTCACTGTTTCCACTGTTCCCCATCTATTTGCCATGAAGTGATGGAACCAGATGCCATGATCTTAGTTTTCTGAATGTTGAGCTTTAAACCAACTTTTTCACTCTCCTCTTTCACTTTCAGCAAGAGGCTTTTTAGTTCTTCGCTTTCTGCCATTAGGGTGGTGTCATCTGCATATCTGAGGTTATTGATATTTCTCCTGGAAATCTTGATTCCAGCTTGTGCTCCATCCAGCTCAGCGTTTCTCATGATGTACTCTGCATATAAGTTAAATAAGCAGGGTGACAATATACAGACTTGATGTACTCCTTTCTCTCTTTAGAAGCAGTCTGTTGTTCATGTCCGGTTCTAACTGTTGCTTCCTGATCTGCATACAGATTTCTCAGAAGGCAGGTCAGGTGGTCTGGTATCCCCATCTCTTTAAGAATTTTCCAGAGCTTGTTGCGGTCCACACAGCCAAAGGCTTTGGCATAGTCAATACAGCAGAGGCAGATATTTTTCTGGAAATCTCTTGCTTTTTCAATGATCCAACAGATATTGGCAATTCAATCTCTGGTTCCTCTGCCTTTTTTAAATCCAGCTTGAACATCTGGAAGTTCAGGGTTCATGTACTGTTGAAGCCTGGCTTGGAGAATTTCAAGCATTACTTTACTAGCATGTGAGATGAGTGCAATTGTGCTGTAGTTTGAACATTCTTTGGCATTGCCTTTCTGTGGGATAGGAATGAAAATTGACCTTTTTCAGTCCTGTGGCCACTGCTGAGTTTTCCAGATTTGCTGGCATATTGAGTGCAGCACTTTCACAGCATCATCTTTCAGGACTTGAAATAGCTCAGCTGGAATTCCATCACCTCCACTAGCTTTGTTTGTAGTGATGCTTCCTAAGGCCCACTTGACTTCGCATTCCAGGATGTCTGGCTCTAGGTTGGTGATCACACCACCGTGATTATCTGGGTCATGAAGATCTTTTTTGTATAGTTCTTCTGTGTATTCTTGCCACCTCTTCTTAGTATCTTTTGCTTCTGTTAGGTCCATACCATTTCTGTCCTTTATCGAGCCCATCTTTGCATGAAATGTTCCCTTGGTATCTCTAATTTTCTTGAAGAGATCTCTAGACTTTCCCATTCTATTGTTTTCTTCTATTTCTTTGCATTGTGTTCACTGAGGAAAGCTTTCCTATCTCTCCTTGCTCTTCTTTGGAACTCTGCACTCAAAGGGGTATATCTTTCCTTTTCTCCTTTGCTTTTCACTTCTCTTCTATTCACAGCTATTTGTAACGCCTCCTCAGACAACCATTTTGCCTTTTTGCATTTCTTTTCCTTGGGGATGGTCTTGATCCTTGTCCTGTACAATGTCATCCATAAGAAAAAGGAACCTCAGGCCAGCCTGGCTATGATCCAGTGGCCCAGTGGAATCACCGAAACGGGTGGGAAGCTTATGGGACAAACATGGGTGGAGCTGCTGGAGGGTGCTGTGCTCAAGGGGCCGTGTCTGGTCCCCTCTAGTGACACTTTCTCTCCTGGGAAAGCAGACAACCACCATCAGATGGTTCAGATCACATTAACCACCATCACCCCTGGTCCTGTTCACGGCTTCAGACCCCCAGCCCCATCCATGCCATGGCCCCCCCCTCCCCTGTACCCTCGGAGCCCACACTGGTCTCACGGGGTGCTCTAGTCCCCAGGACACAGGTTCAGGCTGCAGATGAACAAACTTCCATCTGGGTGCAATTTCAGAGATGAGGAGGGAGCCAATTCGGACTGCGGGCAGCTCCTTGAGGCGGTGTCATTGTGGAAGGCCTGGAGGGGCCCTGTCTTCAGGGTCCCTTTAGTGGCAAGTGGCCCACCCAGGTCATACAGTTGTGAAGTGCTGTCCTGGAGGCTTTCCTCAGGCCTCAGGCTGGGGCTTCAGTGGGCCTCCGAGAGTGCTGCGCAATAGACCACACGACCCTCGGTGCATCACAGGGGACCAGCCGTTTATTTGCTCAGAAGTCTGCCACCTACCAGGGCAGAGCTTGGCAGGGAGGCACATGTCTGCCCTGAGCCACACCAGCCCCAGCAGCCCCACCAGGACTCAAGGGTCCATTTCTAAGGCAGCCCACTCCCAGGACTGCTTCCTCCATAGTTCTGCTGCTTCCTCTCTGGGGTGTGTGTGTGTAGGTGAATGTGAAGATGTGTGCACACACACTTCACTCCTGCTCCCCTTCTCTGTCCCTACCTCGCTCTTTCTCACACCTCCCCTCTGGGCTCCTGGCCACAGCTCAGCTCCTAAACTAATGGACTCCTGTTATCCCTGCCTTCCTAGCACCCCCAGAATAGACAGGTCCCGAATGACCTTCCAGAAATGCAGTCCCAGCTCACTCTCATCCAGCAGCAATTTGGATGATTCCTCCAATGGTGGGGGTGGGGCTGGTGGTGGGAGAAGGTGATGATGACTACCCACTCCAGTATTCTTGCTTGAAGAATTCTATGGAGAGAGGAGCCTGGTGGGCTACAGTTCATGGGGTTGCAAAGAGTTAAGACATAACTAAACAGTTAACATTATGTTTGCTTATGCTCAACTTTAAATAGTTCCTCTAGTGGGAGGGAGGTGAGGCGGGTGGGAGGTGGTGGTAGAGGGGACAGAACAGCGCATGATGGTGCTGGTCATCCTGTTTTGCAGGCACAACTGCCCAGCCATCGCTGTGGACCACCAGGAGATCAGCTCCAAGTCACACAGCCTTACCAAGCAAACAAACGCCATCAGATCCTGCAGCAGAGAACCATGCCAATAAGGGGAGAAGCTCAGTCCCGGGTTTACAGACCCAAGGATACCAGCCTGTCTTCAGAGTTGCCAGCAGCTTGGCACGTCTGGCCAGCTATGTCCTTCCTCCCTGGACAGATTCCATGAGACAAATAGGCCGCTGGATCCACGGATGCTCAAGCCAGGCTCATCTTCCAGAAGGTGCCCATGTGGTTTGGTGACAAATCCCACCAATTCGTTGGTACACTTGTTCCAAGTTTAAAAGCCAGTTGTTGGAAGGATCATTGGAAAATAGGGAAGTTGTCAATGCAAAATGTCAAAGCATACCAATGATTCCTGGATGCTTCCTTTGTGCCTGGCCCTGGGCTAAGCATTGACCACACCCTCTTCCAGTTGCTCTTGACCCAAGGAAATGAGGGCATTACTGTCCCCTTTTACACATGAGGCACTGAACCTCAAGAAGGTTAACTCACTTGCACGTTCACTCTGCTAGTGCAGGAAGCCACACTAATTAACTTAAAGTAGGTTTGTTTATAGGCTTCCCTGATCGCTTAGTTGCTAAAGAATTCACCTGCAGTGCAGAAGACCCAGATTCGATTCCTGGGTTAGGAAAATCGCCTGGAGAAGGGAATGGCTATCCACTCCAGTATTCTTGCCTAAAGAATCCCATGGACAGAGGAGCCTCATGGGCTACAGTCCATGGGGTTGCAAAGAGTAAGGCACAACTGAACAACTAACACTGTGTTTGCTTATGCCCAATTGTTAATAGAACTGATAATAAAGGGAATTTACTGACTCTTGAGACTAGAAAGTCTAAACTTCAGGGTTGATTTGGTTCCCAACACAGTCATCAAAGTCTGCTTTCTCCCCCTCTTTCCTGTCTGCCTCATGGTACAAGGGTGCCCCCTTCAGTATAGCAAGATGGCTGAAGAAGCACCACCTCACATCACATGTCCAGAAAAAAAAAGAGAGAGAGAGAGAAAAATAGCATCTTTTCCAAAATCCCCTGGCAAACTCCTTCTCTAGGTTCAGTGGCCTTAATCAGGCAGCCTACCACCCCAGAATTGCTGCCTTAGAGCCAGGGGTGTCTCTAATTTGGAAACTCAAGGAGCACCCGAGAGTATAAAACAGGCTTGCTTGCAAGCCTACCAGAATGCTGTGGAGCAATGATTTGAACCCTGTCTACTCATTCAAACAGTATTTACCAAGCCCTTGCTGTGGATGAGGCACAGTTTAGATGGTAGAGACTAAACTGAAAGTTCCCGACCTCACATCTTCCTGCTGCTGGCTGGGCTGCCTCTGAGGGTTAATTAAACTCCAGTTTTCATCAGAACCTAATGCTGGATAAATATCCTCCTGATCAGTGTTTCTAGGACTGAAGAGGCTCTGTGACTCCAGGCTGTCACTTAATTTCGTCTCTCCACCTCCTAGTCTATAAAATCAGGAATAATGATGCCTCCCTGAAGTTATGAGAATGAAATGAAACGGGTTTGCATGGGAAACATACGGAAAATTAAAAGCGACATCCAACCCAGTGGGCAGGCAGGAGGTCAACTCTCGTTTTCATGCTAGTGATGCTGGGATTCGGAGTTTTGTAAATTAAATACCAATTTCACTGGGCTCTGTAAACACAGTCTTGTGAATACGGTTCCAAAGACGCTAGTTCAACTCAAACGTTCTACTCAACCTGCAACTTATGGTTTATAAACCACATTTTTCTTGGGGGTGAGGGGTAGCCTATACTGAAGAGCCCATCCACTTTCTAAACTGGTCCTTAACTCTAAGAGTAAGCGTTCCTTTAGGAAAGCAGGCAAAAAACGGCCCGGGCGTGGCCAAGGTGAACACACCCAGAACAGTTGGCAGCGTCAGTTAACTCCTGCAAGGAGGCTTCCGCGCAGCCACGAGACGGCCCCGTCCCCAAAGTCAAGGACCTGCGAGGCTTTGTCCAATCAGAGGCCGCACCTAACCTCGGGCTTGCGTCTATAAACCAATGAAGACTCGAGCGCGCGGTCTTCTGGGAACGTGCCTCTCCCGGAAGCTGCCTTTTTTCTGCCACATTTAGGCGGGGCTAGCCTTACGGTCCGCCGCCCCACTGGCTGGCATGGCTGTCCGTCACGGGGCGGGGGCGGGGCCTGGCACTCGAGTCTGCGCGTTGGTGGCTGGCCGCGCGCGGGAACCCGCAGAGGCGCTGGCTGGACCCGGCAGGTCCCCAGAGGGAGGGGTGCGGCTGAGGCGGCTCTTCCTGGGCACCCTTGGACAGGCGGCAGAGGACCGCGGAGCCTCGGCGGGCCGGACCTGCGGTCACGGGGGGCTCCGCGTAGCCGCGTGAACGGAGCCGCCCACGCCGACCCGTGCGGTGATTTCCCCCGCGCCTGTCTTGCCCACTGAGCTCCCCCCCCCCCCCCCCCGCTGACCCGGTCGTCTCCGGCACTGAGCAGGGCGTTCACTCCTACGCAGGTAGGTGCCCCTGCGCAGGTCGGCGCTCCCTAGTCTGGTAGATGAACTCCGCGTACGTAGGAGGTGCCCCCCCGCCTCCGTAGCCCCCGCGTGGCGGGGATGCCACCTGGTCTCGGCGCGAGTCTGGGGCGGTTGCAGCCCCGCAGAAACGACCCCTCCCTGAGAACGCCCGGGCGGGCAGCTGGTTGAACTGCGGAAGCCCGAGATGCCGGTAATAGGCGTGGACGCCGGCTGATGGGGGCTCGGCTGGGGGCGGGGGGGGTAGTGTCCAGCGAGGGAGACGGGCCCTGAGGGGGAGGTTACAAACTGGCCATTCTGGAACCCTGCGCCCCCAGACTGGACCCCAGAGAGGAAGGAGCCGGTGAGACGACCGCGCCGTCTGGCAGGCAGCGTGTTCTAGTAGAGAACAGATCAGAGGCGTGTCCACACCTGGGTTTTCTTTCTTCCTTGGAAGTTGTTAACGTAACGCCTCATCATTTCGCGGTTACCATTGAAGGACGCTTTATATAAAGCGCTGGGAAGTAGGGTTTGGAGCGTTTGTTTTCGAGGCTGGACTTGAGGCGCTCAAACCGCCCCCGCCCAGAGGGGGTGGCAGGACCTGCGTCGGCGCCTGGCCCTCAGAGCTCTTTTCAAGTCCGGAGCTCTCCCCCCCTACCCACTACTCCACCTGGCCAGTTTTCTCCCCTGAAGGCTCTGGCCTCCTCCACCTTCCTCTCCCTAACTCCCTCCTAACCTTGCCTGGGATCTTTTTATCTCTTTCACAAGCTGATTTCTTTCCTTTTTTTTTTTAAGTTAGACTTTCCGTGTGGCTCATCCCTGTAAAGAATCAGCCTGCAGTGCAGGAGATAAGAGATGCGGGTTCAATCCCTGGGTCAGGACGACCCCCTGGAGAAGGAAATGGCAACCCACTCCAGTATTCTTGCCCGGAGAATCCCATGGACAGAGGAGCCTGGCCGGCTACAGTCCATAGGGTCACAAAGAGTCGAAGGAAGAGTGCTGAGCATGCATGTACAACGATGAAATGAGAAAAATAGTATTTTAAGTTTGTAAATCTAAATGCATCCAATATTTTAGTAATGTTCTCTGTTGGATTTTTGTGTAGTGAAATATTTTAATCAGGCAAAAAAGAATACAACTGCAATAATTATTGTATACCCTGAAAAAAAATTTTTTTCCTTATGCTTTCAGACCTTTTTTTTTTTTAAGGAAATGTTTCATTTTGGCTACAGCTGAAATTCTTCCTTGCTGTTACCACCCTCTCACTCCACAGAATTTCTTCCCTCCAGCCTGTCCTTTCTTGGCTCATGGGACTCCCCTGTGCTTCCTGGAGCTCTTGAGTCCTCGCTCATTCCAGTCAGCTCCAGCCCTGCTCCTTAGATAGAGCCCATAGTGAGAACTGTGGCCACCATTATTGGTCCTGGCCTGTCCTCACGACATTTGTTCTCTTGCCCTCTTAGGTAGGTAACCTGCCTTCTCTTCACCCTCCCAGGCCCGGAAGGTGAGCTCATGATAGACGGATCAGCTTTTGTTGAGCCACTGTTCCCTTCTCCAGAGTGTGGTGTCTGCACCAGACACATGAGGGCAGTCACAGCTGTTCCACGCTTCCAGGAAAAAGCAGCTTTCCACAGTCAGTTGTACTATAGCTTATAAAATAAGATTGTTAAAATTCATAGTAATAGCTGTCATTGCTGACTGTGTGGATCTCAGGCTTTTTAACTGAGTATGTGGTGTCCCTTGCTTCCTTTCATCCTTCACTGCAGTCATGCACAGGTAGGGATGTTCCTGTCTCAAATGAGCAAACTTCGGCCTAGCCGGTCCAGGCATTGGCAGCAGGGTGCACCCAAAATTTCGCCACTCCACAGTGGGAGGACTGGTCTTTTGTGGGGCATGATGGTCATCAGCATTCACACAGGGTCTCCTCTACCTTCTGGCCCCCTCAGGTACAGGAGGCACTTCGGCCAAGGCCTCCCTTAGTGGGGCCAGTGATGGCGTCCGTGGACTTCAAGACGTACGTGGACCAGGCGTGCCGCGCGGCCGAGGAGTTTGTGAACGTGTACTACAGCACCATGGACAAGCGGCGGCGGCTGCTGTCCCGCCTATACATGGGCACGGCCACCCTGGTGTGGAACGGCAACGCCGTCTCCGGGCAAGAGAGCCTGAGTGAGTTTTTTGAGATGCTGCCTTCCAGCGAGTTCCAGATCAACGTGGTAGACTGCCAGCCTGTCCACGATGAAGCCACCCCGAGCCAGACCACGGTCCTTGTGGTGATCTGTGGGACAGTAAAGTTTGAGGGCAACAAACAGCGGGACTTCAACCAGAACTTCATCCTGACGGCCCAGGCCTCGCCCAGCAACACGGTGTGGAAGATCGCCAGCGACTGCTTCCGGTTCCAGGACTGGGCCTGCTAGCAAGGTGGCCCCCAGCTAGCCTGAACCCTGGGCTCACTCAAGTCTGAGGGGCCCCTGTCTGGGCATACACTTGTTTGTCACAGCTGCCTTTTTGAAGTAGTAAAATTCTCTATTTTTCTATTTGCCCAGTAGAGACTCTGGTTCTGGAAATTCTGATGAATAAAAGGTTCATACAAATGTTGCTTCTTTTCCTCTTGCCGGATGTGTTTGGGGTATATTGGGGAGTGGGTGCCCAGGAGAAGGAGGGTTAAAGCTGAAAGGCCAGCAGAAGGCACTGCAGAGACTGAGATCCAGGGCTGAGCACTTGCCCCAGGCCCAGGTTGTGTACACAGGTGTACCAGAGCTGGACTAAGCCCACATACACAGAGGACACCCTTGGGACTCTTCAAAAATCACCAGGCACACATCCTGGTCAAACTACTCCTGAATCTCGGAGGGTGGGCCTGAGCATTTTTGGCATTTTACAAAAGACCCCTCAGTTCAGTTCAGTTCAGTTGCTCCGTCGTGTCCGACTCTGCGACCCCAAGAACCGCAGCAAGCCAGGCCTCCCTGTCCATCACCAACTCCCAGAGTCTACCCAGTCCCCATGTCCATCGAGTCGGTGATGCCATCCAGCCATCTCATCCTCTGTCATCCCCTACTCCTCCTGCCCCCAATCCTTCCCAGCATCAGGGTCTTTTCCAGTGAGTCAACTCTTCACATGAGGTGGCCAAAGTATTGGAGTTTCAGCTTCAACTTCAGTCCTTCCAGTGAACACCCAGGACTGACCTCCTTTAGGATGGACTGTTGGATGCAGTCCAAGGGATTCTCAAGAGTCTTCTCCAACACCACAGTTCAAAAGCATCAATTCGGCGCTCAGCCTTTTTCACTGTCCAACTCTCACATCCATACGTGACTACTGGAAAAACTATAGCCTTGACTAGATGGACCTTTGTTGGCAAAGTAATGTATCTGCTTTTCAATATGCTACCCAGGTTGGCAATAACTTTCCTTCCAAGGAGTAAACGTCTTTTCATTCATGGCTGCAATCACCATCTACAGTAATTTTGGAGCCCCAAAATAAAGTCTGACACTGTTTTCACTGTTTCCCATCTATTTCCCATGAAGTGATAGGACCAGATGCCATGATCTTAGTTTTCTTAATGTTGAGCCTTAAGCCAGCTTTTTCACTCCTCTTTCACTTTCAGCAAGAGGCTTTTTAGTTGTTTCTGCCATAAGGTGATGACATTGGCATGTCTGAGGTTATTGATATTTCTCCTGGCAGTCTTGATTCCAGCTTGTGCTTCTTCCAGCCCAGCGTTTCTCATGATGTACTCTGCATGTAAGTTAAATAAGCAGGGTGATAATATACAGCCTTGACATACTCTTTTTCCTATTTGGAATCAGTCTGGTGTTCCATGTCCAGTTCTAACTGTTGCTTCATGACCTGTATACAGGCTTCTCAAGAGACAGGTCAGATGGTCTGTATTCCCATCTCTAAGAATTTTCCACAGTTTATTGTGATCCACACAGTCAAAGGCTTTGGTATAGTCAATAAAGCAGAAATAGATGTTTTTCTGGAACTCTCTTGCTTTTTCAATAATCCAGTGGATGTTGGCAATTTGATCTCTGGTTCCTCTGCCTTTTCTAAAACCAGCCTGAACATCTGGAAGTTCATGGTTCATGTATTGCTGAAGCTTGGTTTGGAGAATTTTGAGCATGACTTTACTAGCGTGTGAGATGAGTGCAATTGTGCGGTAGTTTGAGCATTCTTTGGCATTGCCTTTCTTTGGGATAGGAATGTAAACTGACTTTTTCCAGTCCTGTGGCCACTTCTGAGATTTCCAGATTTGCTGGCATATTGAGTGCAGCACTTTCACAGCATCATCTTTTAGGATTTGAAATAGCTCAGCTGGAATTCCATCACCTCCACTAGCTTTGTAGTGATGCTTCCTCAGGCCCACTTGACTTCACCTTCCAGGATGTCTGGCTCTAGGTGAGTGTGAGTGATCACACCATCGTGATTATCTGTGATGTGAAGATCTTTTTTGTACAGTTCTGTGTATTCTTGCCACCTCTTCTTTATATCTTCTGCTTCTGTTAGGTCCATACCATTTCTGTCCTTTATCGAGCCCATCTTTGCATGAAATGTTCCCTTGGTATCTCTAATTTTCTTAAAGAGATCTCTAGTCTTTCCCATACTGTTATTTTCCTCTATTTCTTTGCATTGATCGCTAAGGAAGGCTTTCTTATCTCTCCTTGCTATTCTTTGGAATTCTGCATTCAGATGGGAATATCTTTCCTTTTCTCCTTTGCTTTTCACTTCTTTTCACAGCTATTTGTAAGGCCTCCTCAGACAGCCCTTTTGCTTTTTTGCATTTCTTTTTCTTGGGGATGGTCTTGCTCCCTGTCTCCTATACAACGTCACAAACCTCCGTCCATAGTTCATCAGGCACTCTGTCTTTCAAATCTAGTCCCTTAAATCTATTTCTCACTTCCACTGTATAATTACAAGGGATTTGATTTAGGTCATACCTGAATGGTCTAATGGTTTCCCCTACTTTGTTCAATTAAGTCTGAATTTGGCAATAAGGAGCCCCCTAGCTGTCTATTAAGCACTTTAGAGACTGACTGACTAGGTGGTTGTACCTGCACTGGGACTTCACACCTGTGCTGGAAGTTACATGGATGAAAACAGATAAGATACCTGGAGTTAGCTAATAACTGCTTGTAAACAAGGCAGCTCCATTGACTACTCCTTTACAAAGAGGAGGAGAACTGCTTTTAAGAGGAAGTACTGAGGTGGGGCTGGGGGGGCATCAGAATTAGATGCTGGTTTTACTGACCCTGAGGACCAACTCACCCCATTTCTCCAAAGAAAAGAAAAAATGAGCTATTTCCATCATCCTTTGATTAACAGATGAGCTCTTGTGGACCCATGGCTTCCCCAGGTAAATCTGATCAAAGGTCGGGCTAGGGGGTCGTGGGTTAGGGTTAGGAATGGGGGACTTGTGTAGGCTGTACCGATGGTAGGGACCTCCAACCCTGGGCTGCGGCATCCACCAGGAATGGCTGGACAAGGCGGGCATTGTCACCGAGTCGGGAAGGATCTCATTCCCCTCTGATAGAGGAAAAGGGGCCTGACTTTGGGGACTGGACTATGAGCTGGTGGGACAGAGGGACAGGGCAGGAGGCTGGACGGTGGCTGCTGCACAGGGGGTAGGGGCAGCAGAAGCCTGAACTTCAGGGCAAGCCCTGGTCAGTATCCCAGGCTGAGATGCAGGCCTGAACACAGAGCCCAGTGTGTGTGTGTGTGTGTGTGTGGCAGGTGGGGGTGGGGGGTGGGGAGGTGTCTCAGGTCCATTGGGCCTCTGGGAGAAGCCAAGCAGAGAGTGGGCAGGGTCCTCAGGGCTCAGAGTTGCTAGAGGAGCAAGAACCGCCCCCCTCCCCCCATACTGCAGGAGGTCTGTTTTCTAAGGCCAGATCTGAGCAGTCTTGGGCTCCCCAGGTGGCCCTAGTGGTAAAGAACCCACCTGCCAATGCAGGAGATGTAAGAAAGTCAGTTTGATCCCTGGGTTGGGAAGATTCCCTGGAGGAGGGCATGGCAACCCACTCCAGTATTCTTTCCTGGAGACTCCCATGGAAGAGGAGCCTGGAGGGCCACAACCCGTTGGGTCACAAAGAGTCAGACACAACTGAAGCGACTTAGCACACACAAACTAAGCAGTGCTGAGGCCTCAGAAAACCCACTTCAGTGCCCCAAGAGAAAGAAGATCCCAGGTTCAGAGATAGCCAACTCCTCTTACAGAATGCTCCCCTCCAAAGGCTCACGACTGAGAACCTCAGCGATGACGGAGGTTGGTGCAGGGGATTAGAGGTGCGCCAACTTGGCTGAGGGAGGGTCCAGGCACAGAGCCTTCTAATCCTCGAGGCTTTGAGGGACTTTAGGTGAATGCAGGACTGTCTCATCTACAAGTGAGTGCCACATGTCATCAGGGTGCCCCACTGAAGGGCATCAGCTGCCCTCTGACCCGAGTCCACTGAGAGCTCTGTCAGACATCACTTGCTCTGTGGGTCTTCGCTGGTGCAGCTAGCACACAGGTCTGCACTTCAGTGTAACAGGGGCTCACAGCCCCTCTGAAGGGGGCTTGAAGAGGCAGAACTGTCTGTGAGAATCTCTGAAGTTCAAATACTTGGAAGAATATTAACAACAGTTGTTACAGGCAGCAAGAACAACATCCCAAGAACAGCTCAAGATACTTTGCACCATTTTCAGCCCCGTTTTACAAATGAGGAAACTTGGCTTTATGTTTTAAAAAAACAAAAAGATTCCATATAGGTTTGCCCTATATGCATGGACCGCTGGAAGGATTGGCAAAAATGTAAGTACAGCTGTCCTTAGGGACTGCGTTCTAGAGTTTTAATGCGGAGACAAGGCACTTGATGCTGAATGTCCTCGTAGATTTTCATACAGTGTGCGTATCATGTTTTTTAAATTAAAATCTCATTTAATAATCAAGGCTGTTTTCACAGCAAAAAATAGGGGCATTCAAGTTGCTGGCACTTCAAGGAGTGGCTTTCCTCACCTCTACAGAGCGTCCAGACCTGAGCCTGACCCTACCAGTAAAGTATCCAAGTAGAAACCGCTTTGAAAAATCCTGGGTTCTCAGGGAAAAGAAAAAAAAAAAAAAAAGGCGGGGGTGTGTTTTATTAAAGATCACCACCTAGCCCTGTAAGAAGTTAAAGTCTGGAAACGCTGCCCAAGTTTAAGGTAGGTGAAGACGTGCGTGATCTCATTGATGATAGAGCCCAAGCTGACCCAATACGGCTTGTCCTGGCCCACTTGAACCGGATCTCGCAGTGGTCCGTACAGCCGGACCGCGCTAGAAAACCCCTGCCCGGCCCCGCCGGCCCGAGGGTGGGACACAGGGCCGGATCCCCACGCTGAACCCAAACCGCAAGGCCACCAGCCCCAGGCACGGACACCCGATCGCCTCCGCGCCGGCGGTGTCAGAGGACCCGCCGGGACCCGAGACTCCAGCCCCGCCCCTCCTCAGCGCCCGTGGGCGGGGCGGGCAGCTCTGGCGACCCTCCCTGGGCAGTTTAGAATTTGATGTGGGGAGTTGCTTACGGTCTGGTTCCAAAGATTCGCTTTTAAATCCGATCATTTCCTGGGTAAAACAGCATACCTTTATTCATTACAATATGGTGAGGGTTTCCTCATTTTTCCAGCTTTGTTTAAGTATAACTGACAAATTGCCTTATCTTTGAAGTGTGCATTATGATTTGATAAACATATACATTGCGGAATGAGTACCACGAGTTCCAATAAACACTTTTTTAAAACGTTTTAATGACTGCATAATAAACCAGAGCATGGGTATATTCAGTTGTCTCCTTTTTGGGCAAGTAGGTTGTTTCCAAATTTTCACTAACATAAAATTACCTGAAAGTTGTTCACTCCACTTCCTCAGGATGACTACAGGGGGTTACATGGAGATAAATATCTATTCCCCTGAGACTGTATTTCCCATGCAAACTTCTGCTGCATCAGAGGTTAACTTCTGGTCAGTTTGTCCTATTCATTATCATTGCTTTTTATAGTGATGTCTCTGTCATGCGTACAAGTATGTGAGTTGTCCATTTGTATTCTTTGTTTTGTATTAGGCTGTTGATGTTTCTTCATTTTCCAAAGCTTCTTTGAATAGCCTGCTGTAATTTCTACCTTGGAACCTGATCAGGTAGCATTTCTAAAGGGAACTGAAGATAAAACTTATAATAATCACATTCAGTTTCTTCACTTTAATCATTAAAGCTATTATGACCCTGAATAAAGAAGTCTTTTCAGCACTGAACACTAACTTGTGTAGAACACAGAATTTTGGCTGCTTTTTCCACATATCCTGCTTCTATGTCTACTTAGACTTTTAACAATTCTAAATACTTAATGTGCTCTTTTAAACACTTAGGCTCTTTGTTAGTGACCAAGTAAGATTGCAGTGGTGTTACATTTTATATGAAATTATCCTATAAAAAGTGGTGCATCACCTATTTTGACATCTTGTGTTGAAGCAAAGTTGATTTCAAAATGTGTATGGCCAGATTAAATTTATGCTCATGATAAGAGGATATACATATTTTTAAAACATATATGGCTTAATGGAATCTGAACTTCTTTCCACAAATAAGGTGCTATTTGTTTGTATGTTTCCTATCTCCTATCATTAGCATATACACTTTTCTTGGAAACAGTTTATTTGGGCTCACATCTTGAAGACTGAGGAATATTTTTTGAAACTATTGAGAGTTTTGATGAACAGAACATCACGCTGAAGACACTGTATGTGTAAAAACCCTTGCTTAAAATTGTTTCTATCCTTCAGTGAGCATGTGAAGTTGGAATCCCCGGGCACTGCTGGTGGGAATGGAATATGGTGTGGTTGTCATGGAAAACATGGTTCCTCAAAAAGTTAAACACAGAATTACCATATAATCTAGCAATTCTATTTCTAGATACATACCCCAAAGAAATGAAAGCAGGGACTCAGATTCTTGTACACCAGTATTCATAGCTGTCACTGGCAAACCGATACCAGAAGAGCACAGAGGTGAGAGATGTCAGCGATGTGGCCAGGCAGTAGTGCTGGATTGCTGGACTTTAATGAGAATTCCCCCCATGTCCCCCCAGCACCTTAGAAACTACATTTCTCAGTGTTCACTTTTGGATTCACGCAAACCAGACATGGAACTTTTAGGATGCTATTGATACTTAATCATTATCTCTCTAGTTCCCATTTGATATTTACCTGATCTGACAAGAGACAGGTCTGTTCTGTAGCGGCAGAGGCATGTGGCCAGCAGAGCTGAGTTATGGAGGTTCAATCCTGGCTTTCTTGCTCTTCCTGTGTGATATTGGGTAAGTTGGCCAACCTCCCTCTGCCTCAGTCTCCTCATCCATATCATGGGGGTAATAATACTACCCCCTCACAGAGGTTTGTGAGCAGTGACTAACATCAGTAATGGGGGAATGGGGCCCACCTTCTGTAACTGTTAAGCACGGTCTGTTGTTATTATCCTGAGACTTGAGAATAGTTGGGGTGAAGTTGCTGGGAGGAGATCTGTTTGCAGGAGGAAGTCAAGCCCCATCCCCGTGAGGGAGGGGAGGAGACTCCCAGGCTGGAGAGAAGACTAAACTCTCAGGACATGCACCTGGGCCTAAGGCCAACCTCTAGAAACTGGAAATCCTCCTGAGAAGGAGAACAACTGTGGGGTCCACTTCCTAGTGCACCTGAAGGGAGGAAGAGCCCAGGGGTGTGTGAGGAGGACAGGGAACCAGCAGAGTTTCATCATTTTTTTTAGCTTTAGTAGAAAGCAGAGATTGTGCAGTAGCTACAAATCAGACGCTAGAAAGTAGGGCGCAACAGATGGTGGAACTGCTTATGTTGTTTGGGCTTCACTGTGAACAGCAGCTGACCCATTTCCCCAAGGTCACGGGCTTCTGCGCTGACTGCCCTGTGTAGAGGAGGCGTCGGCCCAGGGCAAGCTGAGCTCAGTCTTCTGCCACACGGCCCCCAGGCTCCCTGGTCCTGGGCTCCTTCCAATAGTGACACTGCGATCATCAGGGCAAGGCCTCCCACTTGGTGATGGACTTGCTTATAGTCCTAAACATGGAAGCTGAAGGATGATAAATGGTTATTTTCGATGGCTCCCATTCCTGTTGCCCTGACAACACGGAAAAGAGGCTGCTGCCTAAGGCGCCCTTGCCTGGACCCTGGCATCCGGGCCCTTCTACCCAGGTCCACACTGCATCCCAGCCGCTTCAGGCAGATGTTTTCCAGACTGGTACAGAGACAGTAAGAGAGGGATTGTTCTAGATGAGGACCGTGCAGAGGATCTGCCTCGTTTCTGGACGTTGTCTACACTGTGCAAACTGAACCAGAAGACAACGGATGAGAGGTCGGCCCAGGATACGCTGAGCCTCTGGGACAAATGAAGACAAAGGGAGGCTCAGAGCAGCGACGTGAAGCCTACGGAATGGGGCGGGGTGGGGGGCGGCCCAGTCCAGGGATCGCACGCGGACGGCCGAAGGCGCGCACACCCCCAGGAGCGGCGGCCCGAGCGCGGGGCTCGCAGGCTCTAGGAGCACAGTGGCTCCGGTTCACCTCATAGCTGCCCGCGCGCCCACAGCGACCCCTGCCCCAACTCCGCCCGGAGCTGCCTAGGTAGACCAACAGTTTCCGGCGGCACGTGGCAGCGCCCCGCCCCCTCAAGGTACCACGCCCCTCCTGGCCCCGCCCTACCGCCCCGCCCTCTCTCAGCGCCACGCCCCTCCTGGTTACTCCCCACCGCCCCGCCCCTTTGGCTCCACCCACCAGACGCTCCGCCCCATCCGGTGCCCCGCCCTCTTGCCGTCCCGCCCACCCGGCCGGGGCCCCCGAGGAGGGACCGGCGCCTAAGGCGCGGGTCTCCCCCATGGGTCACGTGACCTTCCCGGCCCTGACCCCTACCCCCGACCGCGTCGCGAGAAGCTCAGAGCCGCCAGCGCAGTATGCTGCGCAGGCGCAGACTCTGGGTGACGCAATCCCGCGCAGCCCGGGGGGGCGCGAGGCGGCAGCGTGCGTCGAATCACGTAACTTCTCCGAACGGCTTCCACCGCCTCCCGTACGTGCGTAGGCCCTCCTCACCACCAGCTGGGGGCGGGGCCGGGCCCGACGCGGCCAATCGGCGTCGCCCTCGCCGCCCCCCCCCCCCCCCCCCCCCCCCGCCCCCCCCCCGCCGGTTCGCCTGTCTGTCCGTCTGTCCGTCCCGGGGCCTAGTCCTAGGGAGCGCGACTGCTGCGGCGGCGGGGTGGCGGGTACGCGGCCAGTGGGGCGGCGGGCTGCAGGCCTGGCCCCCGCCTCGCGCTCAGTGGCACCCTGCGGGCCGGGAAGCCACCGAGGAGTCGGGGTCGGCCCGGCGGGCGGCGGGCGAGGGGAGAGGCGGCCACGGCCCCTACGTCGGGCGGACGCTGAGGGGCTGGACCTGGACCGGTGAGGCCGGCCTAGGGACCCGACCGCACCGGGGGAACGGAGGCCGGGTCTGGGAGGACGGGCCCGACTGGAAGGCGATGTGCGGGGCGGGGGGAGGCCCAAGTCCGGCCCGGCCGCTCCGTGACCGTGTCAGGGCCCCCCACCGCGCGAAGCCTACCCCGGGGTCGCCGGCGGCCGGCGTGGCCGCCACCCCCACGGCGGCCTGTCCAGCCTCCAGCCCAGGAGTTGCTCCGGCCGGAGGGGCTGAGGGCCCTGCTCCAGGTAGCGCAGCTGGACCCCAGCGCTGCACCCGGATCGCTCCTGTGCAGTAGGACGGGCGTTCGGGGGTGGAGATGCCGTGAATCGTCCGCTGCTTTCCAGGAAGTTTTCTTCGTAGAAAGTAGATATTTTCTTCAGTCGGTAGTTTTCAAAGGCAGACAGGGTTTTCCTCTCCTAACGGTGTCGGCCCTGTATTTTATCTGGTTCCCAGATCAAAATGTGTGTTCTGGTCGCTAAGTCGTGTGTCCGACTCTTTTGCAACCCCGGGGCCTCTAGCCGGCCAGGCTCCCCATTCTATGGGATTTCCCAGGCGAGAATACTGGAGTGAGTTGCCATTTCCTCCTCCTGATCAAAGCAGTACACCTTATTTATTGTTGCTTTAAATTCTGTTTAGGGGGTCTGGGTCTGCAAGCAAATAACAGAATCACCTCGAGAAGCAAAATGTTGCTTTAACCTATTTCATTAATAATAACTTTAGGGTAGCCTTAGTCTTTTTTCATACAAATATCTCTGGAGGTACATTGGGACTTCAGAAAAGATGCCAAGAGATGATGTGTGACTTGAAAGTGTACAGGAGAAAAGTTAGATTTTTTTAGGTCGTTAATCAGTTTATATTCTCTAAAGAACTGATATATAATCCTCACAATTCTTATTCCTTCTGCTTTGGAGGTTGCTCGTGCCTGAATAATTCTTGGTTTGTGTTCAAAGGTGTTTCTGGGAAGAAGCAACATGGAGAGTGGTGGGGTCCTACTGGAATCTAAGTCCTCCCCAATCAACCTCCTGCATGAGATGCACCAGCTCCGCCTGCTGGGTCACTTGTGTGATGTGACTGTCAGCGTGGAATACCAGGGTGTCCGGGAGGAATTCATGGCCCACAAGGCAGTACTGGCAGCCACCAGCAAGTTTTTTAAGGAAGTGTTCCTTAACGAGAAGACTGCAGATGGCGCCAGGACTAATGTCTACTTAAACGAAGTGCAGGTAGCCGACTTTGCTTCATTTCTTGAGTTTGTCTACACTGCCAAGGTACAGGTCGAGGAAGACCGGGTGCAGCGCATGCTGGAAATGGCGGAAAAACTGAAGTGTTTGGACTTAACTGAAACTTGTTTTCAGTTGAAGAAGCAGATGTTAGAGTCGGTACTTTTGGAGTTGCAGAATTTCTCAGAGTCTCAGGAGACAGAAGGGAGCAGTGGCTCCCAGGTTACGGCTGCTCTTGCCCCTGAGGCCTGGGCAGGGGTGGCACCTGATGGCTCTCTGGCCAATGGGGTTGCCAGTTCTTTGGATCCCCCAGCAGAGAGAAGCAGCAATGGCCTGTTGCCAGATCTGCCCCCGAGGAAGTCCAGGGAGAAGCCAGACAAGAGGAAAGAGGTGGCTAAGCCCCCCTACCCCAAGCTCAGAAGGGCCAGTGGGCGGCTGGCCGGGAGGAAGGTGTTCGTGGAAATCCCTAAAAAGAAGTACACACGTCGACTCCGGGAGCAGCAGAAGAATGCTGAGCAGGACATGGGGGGCTGCGAGGGCCCCCAGGAGGCCAGCCCAGAAGCCCTAGAAACTGAGAAAGAAGCAGTCACGAAGGACGAGGAGGACAGCGGGGCTGGGGCAAGGGCAGAGGCCACACCGCCCAAAGTGGGGCGAGGGGAGGAGGGGGAGGAGGAGGAGGAAGAGGAGGGGGAAGACGGCCCAGGTCGGCGGAGGAGCAACTTCCAGTGCACACGCTGCGAGAAGGCCTTCCTATACGAGAAGAGCTTCCTGAAACATGTGCGGCTCCACCACGGCGTGGCCACCGAGGTGGTGCACCGCTGCGACACCTGCGGCCAGACCTTCGCCAACCGCTGCAACCTGAAGGGCCACCAGCGGCACGTGCACAGCAGCGAGCGCCACTTCCCATGCGAGCTGTGCGGCAAGAAGTTTAAGAGGAAGAAGGACGTGAAGCGGCATGCCGTGCAGGTGCATGAGGGGGGCAGCGGGCGGCACCAGTGCCAGCAGTGCGGCAAGGGCCTGAGCTCCAAGACAGCGCTGCGGCTGCATGAGCGCACACACACCGGCCACAAGCCCTACGGCTGCTCCGAGTGCCCAGCCACCTTCTCGCAGCCCTCGGCCCTCAAGACGCACCTGAGGTAGGCCCAGGCTGCGCCTTCCCCGGGTGGGCGCGGAGGTGCAGGCGGCCAGCGTGGTCCCTTGTCCCTCTCAAAGTCTGGGGCTGCTTCGATTGTCTGGGTTCTCCTTAGAGACAGAGATGCAGGGATGGGGTTCCCCGGGTGGGGCCTGAGCTAATGGGGACCCCAGCCTCCCGTTCAGGCTCAGGGGCCCCTCCACCCCTTACAGCCCCTCGCCACCCCTGCTGCATTGGGCCAGAGACCCCAGCACCCCTTCCTTTGGGACCCCGGCCTGAGACCAGCTGGGTGGTGCGGTTCCCCTGGAGACTTCAGTGGAGGAGCACGTCTCTGGGCTTAGAGAGTGCCTGCCCCCTGTCAGTCTGATAAGCTCCAGGGTTAGGACAGATAGGGATTCCGTGTATTGACTCTGAAGTACAGGTAGGCGACATTCCGTTTTTAAATAAATTCCCTTCTGGTGCTCAGTACTTGAAATTCAGACAAAGCAGTTTTCCACTCTCCTCAAGATCTGCCCTCACCCCAGGCCAGTCTGGGGGTGGTAGGTGGGTGTTCATTGTCCTTTTCCTGCCCCAGCCCGGCTCAGAAAGGGCTCAGGAAATGGTGATGGTCACTCCGTCCTCGCCCTGAGATTCAGGGCTGACGTGTGTGCCCCGGGGACCAGCTGGCTTCACGTGTTGAGAACAGGTCTTTCTAGACTGTTACGTTGAGCTGGGAAAGGACAGTAAAGGTTTTGATCACATGGTTTTTGTCAGTCTAGGTGACTGTTCTCAATGAGGCAGCTTCATAAATACCATGCAGTGCTGTTGAGTGTCTTAACCTGTGGAGGCATGGCCTGTGCCTGCATGTGGGGCAGCACTGACCACACGGCGTATTTGAGGGGCTCTGTGTCCGGTGGGACTTGGTGGTCTTGCCTCAGGCAGAGACTGGCTTAGGGGTGAGAGTCCTGGGCCTCGCTACCTTTCAGTCCTTCACATTCAGGCTCGTGGAGCAAAGTGTTTCTGCAGGTGAGGGAGGAGCTGGTGATGTAGAGTGAGCTTTGGAACACAATCTGAATTACTCTCTGTTATGCTTTCAGAATTCACACCGGGGAAAAACCTTTTGTCTGTGATGAATGTGGTGCAAGATTCACTCAGAACCACATGCTGATTTATCATAAAAGGTGTCACACAGGTAAATATGCTGTTGTGATTAAATGTCTTTCCTGGCTGTAGGAGAGAAACTGCAGTTTATTAGTTCAGATGTTGCTGCCTGCCTGGGGTTCAGGTTAAAGCACGGATTTGCTTTCTCATCTAGTAAGTGAGCACAAGTAAATGAATAAAATACGCCTACTGCCTCCAGTACTGTGTGCCCAAGGCCATGACCTTTGTGTACTGCTGGTCCTGTGTCTTAGGCATCCAGAGGTACTCTGGTGTTTCAGCCCCAGATTCCCTTTCCAGGAATCTTTCTCAAAGAAACTGCTCAGAATGTGGGGAAAGCCATATGGTGTTATTCCCATTCTTGTTGTTTCTAATAACACAGCATCAGGAACAAATTGACTGTTCAGCCCCAAGAAAGTGGTTCAATAATCGGATAAATCCACCCCGTCCCACCCAGGGCCAGGCCTTTCAGCCTAAAGTCTCTAAATATTATGAAAAATGTCTGTGCTTGGTTGTCAACTTGGGAGATGCACAATGAAGCATTCAGTGAAACCCAGCTTTACTGAAAACCTGCAGACTTAACAGTTACATGATGTGTTGAAGTGGTGGAATTATGGGGTTCTCAGAAGTTTTGTGGTATGATTTCATCAGGCGAGGAAGAACGTTTAAGCTCTCCATTCTGATTCTGTGCAGTGCTCCTGGGGTCAGAGCCCCAGGGAGTCCAGCTGTTGGGTACTGTGCTTATCACGCTAGCCCAGTTCCTTCCTGCCTGCATTTAAAAGTGTTTACTTCTCTGCACTGTCCTGTGAGCCTGAAGTTCAGATGGTGAGACAGGTGAGCCACTTAATGATGTGAACTACTAGACTGAAAAAGCAGAAGTGGTGTCTGATGAGAGTGGGGGAGGGGAGGTCAGGTCACACTGAGGCATTCAGTTAGACTCGATCATTTTATGGACATGCTAGTATGTTCAGATTTTATTGAAGCCAGTTTTGGCATTTGAGAAATCAGGGCAAACGGAGTCTGGGGCGCAGACTGCACAGCATGGTGGGTGGACGCCCTCCTGGTCACCTGCCCAGGTGGGCGGGTGCTGCTCCAGGACAGCCACGTGTGTTCACTGTAGACTCCGCACCCTTCTGGAAAGGCTTCTGCTGGAGACCCACTGCAACCCTGTGGAAAAGTCCAACTTTTCCAGCAGGCTGTCCTTGATTGGGAATGACTGAACTGCCGAAATGTAAGCTGGCTGGATGTGCTCTTTCATCCTAATCTACTGGAATCTTTAGGGATTTCCAGGGGGCAGTTCCACCAACTTTGAGTGGGTAGCAAGCACTGTACATGAGTAGGTGTTTCCAGGTAGTTTTCACAAGAGAAGGTAATCCACAGTCTGTCAGGGCACTTGGGAGGGTGGACCCGGTCCTCTCGCCTGTGTCATGTCTAACTCCGTGTCTCCTCTGTGTAGGTGAGAGGCCTTTCATGTGTGAAACGTGTGGCAAGAGTTTTGCTTCCAAGGAGTATTTAAAACATCACAATAGGATCCATACTGGGTCCAAACCCTTTAAATGTGAAGTTTGTTTCAGGACTTTTGCTCAGCGGAATTCACTTTACCAGCATATCAAAGTCCACACAGGTATGGCTGGAGTGTCGCCAGAGATGGGAGGTCAGTGTGCAAGAAAACACCCTGAAGGTTTTATTGAAAACTTATTTGGAATTTAACTTTACATTGTGTGTCTTAATAGCACTTAAAAAGTTTCCTGAGTTTCTAGTTTCTCTGTACACAAATGTGGACATGTGAACGTTTGCAAACCTTCAGATTAGAATTAGGGATGACGGTGTGCATGTCCTTTTGGGACACCACACATGTGCATGGTCAGGTGTGACTAGAAAGTAGGTGAGCTGCCCGCAGCCATCACGCCAGCTGTGGGTAAGCCCACAGCCCCGGGGCCCCTTGCGGCAGGGGGGCATGCTCCTGCAGCCCTGCTGTGACCGGTGGGGCAGGGTGAGGGGGTGCCACCATGTGGTTGCAGAGCAACAGGCAGCCCCGTGTCCTCTGTCCCTTCCCCTCAGGGGAGCGGCCCTACTGCTGTGACCAGTGCGGCAAGCAGTTCACACAGCTCAACGCCCTCCAGCGCCACCACCGGATCCACACGGGGGAGAAGCCATTCATGTGCAACGCGTGCGGGCGGGCGTTCACTGACAAGTCCACGCTGCGGCGGCACACCTCGGTGAGCCAGGCTGGCCCCAGGGGCGCTGCTCCCAGCTGCGCGGCCCTGGGTGGTGGAGTGCCCGTCCTCCTGCGCTGGGGCCCTCCATCGGGGAGCGGGGCCTGGTGCCAGCCAAGTCCGTTCTGACGGGGACCGCGGTGAAGACAGGGGTCTGGTGGGTGGAGAAGGTTGTTGGGCCCAATGACAATGGCTGTGAACCGGTGGTCTGCAGACCCTAGGCAGGGGACACGTGGGTGACCGCTGTTGTGCGCTTGCTCCACAGATCCATGACAAGACGACTCCGTGGAAGTCCTTCCTGGTCATCGTGGATGGCTCTCCCAAGAACGGTGACAGCCACAAGACTGAGCAGCCTGATGACGAGTACGCGCCGTCCAAACTCTCCAATAAATTGCTATCTTTTGCAGAAAATGGCCATTTTCACAACCTGGCCACCGTCCAGGGCAGCATGCCTGCCATGCATGAGGACAACCCCACAGACCCGGCCTGCAAGTCCGACAGCCCCATGGAGTCCCAGGACACACTGCTGGCCACCGCCATCAGTGAGCTTGGCGAGCTGACACCACAGACAGAGCCAGGCCCACATAGCTCCGCTCTCTGACCCACGTGGACTGGAGCAGGGTCACCTGCCTGGAGGGTTCCAGCCTGCACTTGCACGGGAAGGCTGGATGTGAGCTTTCGTCAGGGGCCAAGAACTGCAGGCAAAGAAGCGGGCAGGGATGGCTTCCACAGTTTCCTGAACTGCTACTTGCATGTCACTCTCAAATCATTTCTCAACCTTCTCCTTAGAAATCCTGACCTGCATGACCTCAGCCACACTTCATCAGCAAACAAGGCAGTTAGCATCACCTCACTGACCTCTGGTGGCAGCGCCTTGATGCCCAGCAGCCCTAACGCTCACAAGGCCGTGGTTACTGCTCAGCTTCATCACAGAGCAGAATGCCGACCCTGCTCTCGGAGCTGTGCACCAGCTTGCTGCCTTAGGCTCTGTATGGATTTGTTTCTGATACTTTAAAGCTATTTTTCTACTAAGGTGAAAGAAAACTGGGACCACGTATTTATTTTCAGCTGTTTCTTTCCTGTCAAACTGAAGCCCATCAGAGATGCTCTGGGACCCTGGAATGGGCTGAAGAGATGAACGACAAGCACTTGGCCCCCACCCCTGCTTGTAGGCACTAAACCAAACACTTGTCAAGTAGCTGCTTGTAGCAAACACGCTACTAGGAAGTTTGTCATTAAAATGACTTGACGTGAAATGTGGCCGTCAGGTTTCCTTCCTACAAACCCAATTAGGTAAAAGCTGTCCTACCAAAGACTGGAAGAAAACAGTGGAGTAGTTTTTGCAGAGGTGTGAAAAAAGCCAGGGACTGAGAACACTTGAAACATAGTGTATTTTATCCATAAGTAGCAATGCAGTGGTTGTGGCAAATCTAAGAACACAAGAG
Source organism: Antilocapra americana (assembly GCA_007570785.1). Lineage (NCBI taxonomy): Eukaryota > Metazoa > Chordata > Mammalia > Artiodactyla > Antilocapridae > Antilocapra > Antilocapra americana. The sequence continues at coordinate 1,526,947 of ML663575.1, read as the reverse complement.
TATTGGTAGTTTTGCTAGGCTTTTTTGACTTTGTTTCTGTGATTTTCAGAATCCCTGTGTTTTTCATTAATGCCTGAGGAGCCTGACACAGGCAAGTCCCTAATACACATTCCCCTGGGAGCATGAGCAGATTGGGCAGCAGGGACCAAGCGCCTCGGCACGCTCCTTCCTCTCTGATTAGCCTTAACAGTGGACCATGGAACAGCCAGCCTTGTCTTAAATGTGCCTGTCTCACGCTGGCCACTCTTGCTCAAGTGGCATTTGCACCCCGCCCCAGCCTGGTTCTTGGCCCACTGGCAAGGGCAGTTCACCATGCGCAGTGCTTTGACTCATAGGTGACCCAGATCAGAGCAAAGAATTCCTCTGTCACTAGTTGCTCTTTTTCTTACATTTTAATTTATTAAACTTGCTGTAAAAACACTCATTTTCTAAGAGAAAGGTACTTTATGTGTAAGTCCAAGGTGGAGACACAGGTGCAGAAGACCCAAGATGCTTTCTTCACCATGAGACACTGATGGTGCCCTGGGGGCTGACACAGGCCACTCGCCTGCTCCTGGGGTACTGAGCCCTGCGTCTGTCTCCTGCTGTGACAGCATCACCCTCTTGTATTTACAGAAGTTATTTTCACACACCTTTTACTCTCAACAAACCTGCCCGCTAATGAACTGTTTCATGGGATAAAGTCATTTTAATGAGAAGGAATTTAAATAATAGATTATTTTGTTACCTACTGGAATTAATTTTTGTCTTGAATTTGTTTTAGAGATTCTACAAAAGTTTTATGTGTTAATAAATGTTTGTTTTGTAAAAATAGTTTTGCAAGGCTAAGTTTATTTCCATGAATAGAATTCAGGTTATGCAGAAATCAGATTCCTAATTGAAACAGGTAGTTGCATTTTCTGGCCTTTGGAGAGTCTTGCCAGCTCTATCTGCTGCACTCACGTTCTGAGATGTAACTGGCCTGGCCCAGTGCATGGGCCCAGCCTCGTCATGGCCACGGTGAGTCTGCTCCACAGAGCCGCCTCTGTCTGCTTATGGGGAGTGGAAGTAAAGCTCACTTTTCCGTCTGCTTCTGGGGAGCGGAGTGGAGGGAAGGACTGCTCCCTAAACTCTGCTGAAGGTGCATCTCAGGGATTTGGGGGACATCTCCGTTTCTCCCCATCTGGGTGCTGTGTGGCCAAGTCAGTGTCAGCCCCAGACCCTCAGGGCATGATACCCAAGGGGGTCATTTTGCAGCTTTCAGCCTTTGTGTGGAAGACACAGCCCAAACTCCAAAGCTTCCCTGCCTCCATTTTTATACCCAAAATTTGTTGTACAGACTTTGAAAAAAAATTTGGCCAGGTGGTAAGAGAAGACATTTCTTACAGGTGACCTTCACAGAAATGTGGTTTTGCCAAAGGCGGTCATCTAAGCTGACCAATCTGAGTGTGAGTTACAATTTAAACTCTAACCTGCACATCGCATGCCTTGCCACAGTAGGGACATTTTTTAAGGCCAAAAGAGTGCCTGTCCCTTTAATTTGATGGTGTTCCTGTTGCTTAAGGTGAAAGGCCAACTGTCCACAGGCACAGGGCCAGCTGGCACACCAGTCAGACCCAGCTGATGCCTAGGAACTGCCCACTTCCCTCCACCAGCAAGAGACTATGGACCCTGCCGAGGCTGGCAAAACCCACCAGCCAGAAACAAAAATTCTGAGAGAGGCATCTGAATAAGAAACTAACCTTGAGGATCAACAATGGGGCGGACCTCCTAACACCTGTTAGATCTCCATTGTGAGTTTGCCTCGAATGACCTTTGAGGGACCTGAACAAGGCCCTGACAGCACCAAGTCAACGTGGCCCGCCAAGACAGGCCGACTGCAGGCCTCTGCCAAGGGCCGCTTCTCCCTGAACCCTGTCGTGTGCTCCCTGACCTGGCAGCAGCGAGGATGGGGACGCGGAGCCTGCAGAGCCCTCGGCAGACCAGCAGTGGCACCAACAGACAGGATGGGTCTTCACAGAGCCCAGACGGCCATGCCCACTGCCCGGGGACACCTTCCAGGAAGAGAAGCCAGCCCTGACCTGTGTAAACCAGCCAGGAAAGATGCACCACGCTGCTCATAACTGGGACTTTATTTACTGTACAGGTTCACACAAAACACACTGACTCTCGCGAAGGTGGATTTATCATCCAGGGTGAATCTTCATAATACACCCTCCCCGACAGCCCCGGGGAGAGAGGCCCAGCCCCGCAGAAGCCATGGGGGTTGACTGGGCGTCTGAAATACACGGTGTCAGAGGAGACAACAAACAACACACGGTGGTTACAGGGGCCCTGCCACACGTGGTCACGGCTGTGCGAGGACACGGCTTCCAAATCATCCAGCAAAAAGGAAGTCCACACAAGCTATAAAAACGTTGCCACAAAAAGCAAAGCTTTCCCATAAGAAATTTTAACTCTTTTGACAATGAACTAAACATGATTCGCTAAAATACAAAGACTGTAACATAGTCATATTTTGTTCATAAATAACGATTTATAAATGCTGGAAATCACAGCGCTATGCAGCGCTGCCCACTCATGGAACGTTTCTAGGGAGGAAGCCTGGAGCTGCTCCTGGGACTTTTTTCTTCTCACTTTTATGTTCTAGTGGTCTGTTCTAGCCATTACAATCATTTTTTACTTTTTCATGTGAAATATTAAAAGCATCTTAACTCAGGCACTGGTCCTAGTGTTCAACACTAACGACTGAGGTGCCGAAAGTGAAAGGGGCTCAGCTGTGTCCAGCTCTCGGCGACCCCACAGACGATACCGTCCACAGAATTCTCCAGGCCACAATACTGGAGTAGCTGGCTGTTCCTTTCTCCAGGGGATCCTTCCCATCCCAGGGACTGAAAATGCGGCCAATAGTATTTCTAAAAACTACAGATCTTCAGACAGGGGTCTGTCAGGGGATCAGGATAAACATCATTCGGTTTTTCCTTAAGTGGTCAGACCACAAGTTTCCTTAACAAGTGGGAGCAGACTTTCCAGACCAGCAACAAAGTACATGGCCGGCAGGGAGGGTTACAGTCCCCCAGATAGGCAGGCCTGCAGCCGGAGGATACATGCTCATCTCACCCACATGCTTCTGACAGGCTGCGCACTGAATCAGGTGGGGCAACAAAACCCCACTTCTCTAAGTGTTTTTTTCTTAAGAGGTTCCAATAGGAAGTGAAGAAGTACCAAGAGGGCTCTGTTCCAAAATGGACCATAACCAACAGCCAGCTTTCTTTTAAGGATCCCAGACCTTTGAAGAAAAGAAGGAATCCCCACTGGATGCCAGTGTCCAAGGTCAGAGTACCCTGTGTCTCCTGGTCCATTGTGACTGCCCTATGGGCTGGGATAGAGCCTCCACTGCCCCACCTCTCCACCAGCCCAGCCGCACAGATGACCCCACAACTACGGCCACCAAATCCTCACGGCTGCCCACAAGGCTGCTCCACAATCAGGCCTCTGCTGGTCCTTCTCAGCTTCCTTTCTGCCACTTTCTCCTCCCTCCTCATCGGACTTGCTCCCCATCCCCAAACCTTCCTCCTGGCTTAGCCCTCAGCTGGGACCCACTCTCTGTTTCTGCACACTTTCGAATCCCAGTTGCTGGCCATCCAAAAATGCAACACCTTTCAAATACCAGTTAACATCTGACAGGACATAGGAAATCCCACTTATCTGCCAACACTGCCATTACCTAGCAATAAATGCACATCAAACAAATCACTTAGAAGAGATTCAGGGAACAAGAGCACGTCTAAAGCACTAGGTTATTAGCATGTAACATAAAGGGCAGGGATTAAGTTCATAGGACAACAGTGCACATATAAAAGTCAAAACAATAGGACAGAATTCAAATACACCAGATAAGACAATCCATCGGCTAAGGGAAGAGCCCCTCAGAAGCTCACTGGGGCTCTTTCCCAACGGTGCAGTAAACTGTACTGAGCCCACCAAGCCCATCGTGTCCAATTAACAGATGAAATGAATGACAGACAATTAAAAATGAAAATGAATGACATACAAGCTTCAACTGAGATAACCTCCCAGCTCTGGTGAGGATGTACACGAACGGGCACATGGGGTGCCCTCTCAACATGGGGAAGTGTGTGAACACGAAAGCAAAGGGCTATGCCAGTTCAAACACCCTTCTGTGAAGGTGAAGCAAGGGTCCTGCCCCAACTAGAAGTGGACACTCCCTCCAGGAAAGGAAGACAAGATCTCATGCACGGTGCACTTGTGAGCTCAGGCTCACCTCCACACGGCCACACATATCAGCGGGCCATGTCAGGAAGCTCCCTCACCCCCACTGCAAGCAGCCAGCAGGCCTGGCTACCTGAATTCTCACGTCACATCAGCTACAGAACAATGCACAAGAGCAGGGAAACTGGTCACTGGCACCATCCAAAGAATCACGAGATAACAAAAAGGATAAATAATTCTAATGAGGAAAGCCATAAATGCATTCCAAACAACCATCCTACACTAAACACACACGTTTAGAGAATCCACCAAGGTGCAAGTTCACAGAGAACATGCAAAACATCTATTAGAACAACTGGGTTGGGTATGCAAGTCCAGGAAACGGGACATAAAAACGTGGCAAAATGAAACACGAGCTCTGCACATACTGAAATAACAAGGAGGAAGATTCTGAAGTAGTTCTTGGAAAACTCTGGGGACTCTGACAAGCGGGAGACAGCCCGTCACACACTCACAATACACATAGGAGCGGCCCGCCCGCCCACAGCACGGTGACACACACGGTGGCTTAAACACACACACACACACATCGTCAGGCTCATGTGCAACGAAATGAAGCCGTTGAATGGGCATCCCACAATGATCACTGGCCCTAACACGAAATGAATGCTGACTCGGCGGCATGCCGCAGGGACACTGCGCCTCACTTGAGGTCTCCGTCCCCCTCCCCATCCCCCTGGATGGATTTCTTGATGCGCAGCAGCATGGTGGTGAGCCACTGGTCCAGGCGGGAGATGGAGTCAAACTCCTTCACCTGGTGAAGGGAAGAGAAGCAGAAAGTGGTCCACGGAATGTGTTCAAACAAACACAGAATTACACGGCACTAACTCTGTAAAATCATTCATTCTAGTTTACAACTTTCTTCACTAAGAGCTTTTTACATTGATCTTATGCTAACATGCTATGGCAAAAATCCACAGCAGCCTTTGTAACTGGACAGAGTACATTTAACGTGACAAAGGACATAAGACTTTGTATAAGTACAAGGGGATGTGGAAAATTAATGTGGCTCCAGTCTCCAATGAACACAAACCACAGTTGCAGAGAGAGACCAAAAGGAAAAATTCCTTCAACTCATTTCCACGAGTCATTAAAGAATGGACTTTCATAGGGTGAAAACGGTTTTGTGCTAAAGTTAAAGGGGGAAACTCGCCTTCCCACCATGGCTTCAAAGCCAGGTTGAATGAATTACTGAAGGGAACTAAGAAATTCACTTTAATTCTAAACATAGGATGGAAAAAGATGGGAAAACAAGAAATTGGAGAATGTAAAATTTTTTTCCCATTTTATGCCAAGAATATAACAAACTCTCACTCACTCCTTTATTTTTATGTTTTAAATTTAACTGATTTAACTGATATTACTTCACACTTATTTATGAATCAGATTATTTTCCATTGAAAATATCCAAATAAATCCTAACTGTATGTGATATATATTTGCCTTGAAGCTAAAGTCGGCAGAGCTCATAGACTGTCTTAATTTTGAAGGCTGGTGGAATTCAAAAACATTTCTTTTGGAAAACAACACAGGTATAGCACAATGATATCCAAATAGATGTTTAGCATTTACACAATGAAAAAGAGAAGTTACATCTACAATGTAAACTTTCAGAGAACGCACCAAATCCCAAAGGGGAACTTACTGCTTCTGTGTAAGCTTCACTGTTCTGTTCTTCATGAGCTTCTAGAAGTTTCTGGGAACATAAACACAGAAAAATTATCTTGGCTGGCTAAAAAGTTCCATCTATGAGTGGATACTTTAAACAGAGAAACAGCCTTCTTACTACACTAACTGAAGTCACCAAATGACTTACAAAAACGGGGAAGTTTTCAAGTACAAGAGGGACCCAGGTCAGGGATCCAGCCTTGTGCTAACATTCCTGATGGGCCCAACAGAGCACGGTGCGCACCTGACCCTAACAGCATCTGAGACCTAGTGTGTGAGAGCAGGACTCACGGCTTCACAGGGTTAAAACATTGCTGGATTCCAATCCCACTTACTCACTTTCAGTAATTTGCATTCTCTAGAGTCAGTGAATGCTGGAAACATTTCCTCATATTTCTCGAGAGCAAGCTGGGAAAGAAAACCACTTGTTAACATCTGAGTCACTGAACCAGAAAATGAAGCTTTAACGTTCTATTAACACCAACACAATTTATTTGCATCCTGTTTGTTACACTCAACATCAAAAGCAACCTGTACTGATCAAATCTACTTATTTTGAGTTTCAATTTCAGTTAAGAATAAACTTCTAAACCAGTTTTTCAGAAAGAGACTGCTGTGGAGAAGACCACACGAGACAGATGTCATCGTCAAACCTCCCAGGGTAGCCGTCTGCTCTCGTGCACTGGACGGACGCTGTGCCCAGACGCAGGGCCCAATCCCCAACCGTGTCCCTGCCTCTGCCTCCAGCCTTCACCCTGCTTTTCACTTCTCCCAATCCTCTCTCCAACTCCACTTCTGAGTTTAAAAAAAGACATGATTCTACTTTTTATGTCTCCCCTCAGCCCCCTGATTTCTTTAAACCAAACTACTTTACTGATTGAGGTGTGGCCCCTGGGTTGCTTTAACTTAACAGCCTTGACAGCTGGGATTCTAGCGGCTGCAGGACAGCCAGGATGGGGTCAGGGACTCATCCCTGTCTCGTTTTCATGGATGCAGCGCAGTTTTGCTCCAGAGGACAGCTGAGCACCCGCGTTTGGGGTGAATGAGGCACATCAGAAGCTGTGCCTCAGGGCGCCTCACCTTGGCGTTCAGCTCATCTACTATGAAGTGGCAGAGGGCGGCTTTAAAGAAGTAATCCTTTGCACTGTACTTCAATAGAGGGTTATCCATGGTGTTGGCCCCAATCTAGGCAAGAAAGTGGGATCAGAGTGAAAAGGTTGGCTCTCCAAACGGCACGCTGACCCTCACCTGCTCTCTCTCTGCATCTTATGTTAGCGAAGCTATTAAATCCATTCTTTTAACCCAAAGTCATGTACCAGAAATGTTACTAGACAGGAAACAGTATTTGAGACATAAAGTGCTGAACCTGTTAAAAGTGACTCAGAATTCCATGTCCAGGAGGATGGAACAGACACGCTGTCTTCTGTCCCTCCTGCTAAGTACAACTAAAAGCCTTGACCCTTTTATAAAAAACTAGTGTCAGGAGACTAAAAGGTAGAGAGAAGAGCAGACCAGCATGGGGCACAGGGCAAACGGCAGGGAGTTGCATGCTTTTTATGCCTGCATAAATCCCTGACTTGGAACAAAAAAAGCCAACAACCCATAAATGCCAATGGGTGCTGCAAAGAAAAAAAAAAAAAAAAGAGTGAGGCAATAGATAGAAGTCTGCTTTCTCCAGCCTGAGGACCAGGAGAGGAGCAGTGTACGAGACCAGGGAAAGTTCAGATGACACCTGCTCTGATCCACCCCACCCACAGCAGTAAAAGCCAAAGAGAGAGATGGGATGCCCATCCTCCTAAGACTGGGCATAGAGCTCAACTCTTCTGCCAAGGGAGTCAACTAGAAGCCAGCCTGTGCCCCCACCACAGAGGCCTTGGAGCCCATGGAGGCCTTGCACCATGCCTCCTAGAGGGAATGTGGTGTCCTTGCCTCCCAGTGCGCCTGGCTTCACCATCACCTGCTAGGAACCAGGAAGCCAGGTGCGGAGCCTGGTCCTATACCTCCACCTGGCAAGAACAGGTCATACCCCTTCAGTGTCAAAGAAGACCAGCTGAGAGAGGAAGTTTAAACAAGACCCTGTCCTATAACACAATGTGAAAATACCCAGTTTTCAAGTAAAACTCACTTGAAATACCAAGAAGAGCGAACAATTCAGGTTGAATGAAAAAAAGGGTAACTAATAAACAATAGTTCTCACATAGATATTAGAATTATCTAACAGATGTTAAAGGAATCCTCCTAAAATGTTTCCACCAGCCATTACAAAAGTGCTTGAGACCAGAGAGAAAACCGAGCATCAACGAAGAAAGAAAAAAATATTCTCAGCAAAAAGCCCTAGAAGATACAAAGAAGAAATGAGCAGAAACTTCAGAACTGAAATACATAATACCTGACAATAACAGAACCCATGGAAGAGAGGGAGGACTCAGGAACTGATGGTAGAACATTAGAAATTACTCGGTCTGAATAATAGAGAGAAGACAGACTGAGAAAAGGGGAACAGAGCATTGGGATGTATGTGACAAAAAAAACAAGGCCTGACATCTGGGCCGTCTGAGTCCCAGAAGAGAAGAGAAAGGAGTGGCTAAAAATCACTTGAAAATATAATAGCTGAAAATTTACTAAATTTGGCAAGAAACGTAAACCTACAGATTCCAGAAATTTAATGACGCCAAAAAAAATCAAAGCAAAAACACCCTTGCTAAGCCATACAAACTTCTGAAAATTGAAGACAAAGGAAAACATTTTGAAAGCGACAGAAACACCACCACACCTACAAGGAAAACAGCCTGAATAACAGTAAACCTCACATCAGAAACTAAGCCAGCCATAAGGGCGCATTTCTCAAATGCTGAAAAAGAGCCGTCAACCCAGAATTGTATACCCAGGGAAAACTGTATACCCAGCTTCAGGAATGAAGGGGAAATCAAAACATCACAGGTGAAGAGACACCGGAAGAAATGTGTCACCAGCAGACCTACCCTAAAAGAACGGCAAACGCTGCCCTCTAAGTAGAACAAAATACAGGAAGAGATCCTCAAGCATCAAGAAGAAAGAACACAGTAAGCAGGATATGGGAAAATACAATGGGCCTTTCTTCTCTTCGGTTTTGTAAATTAAATTGGGTGACTGAAGTAAAAATTGTAATAGTGACTGATGTGTTTCTGAAAGTGTGTAGAGGAAATACTAAAGACAATTATATATTGAATGGGGGGAGAATAAAGGAACAGAAAGTAAAGTAAGGTTTCTGTATTTCACTGGAACTGAAAAAAAAATGACATCATTACCCTATGATACATTATGTAAATGTAACACCTAGAGCAAAACACTACAAAGGCTATTTAGAGAGAGATACTCAGAAATACTATAGGTAATCAAGCAATCCCATGGAAGGCAGGAAAAAAGAAACAGAAAACAAAAGACAGAGGATAAACAGAAAACAAAAAAAATAAAATGGCAGACTTCAGTTGTAATATGTCAATAATTAGATTCAATGTGAATGGTCCAAATACACCAATTAAAAGACAGAAACTGGCAGAGTAGATTTAAAAACAAGACTTAACTCTACGCTGTCTACAACAAACTCACTTCAACTGTAACAACATAGGCAGGGTGAAAGAAAAAGAATGCATAAAGATATGTCATATACACATTAATCAAAAGGAAGCAAGAGAGGCTATATTTAGTATCAGATAAAGACTTCAGCACAAAGAGAATCACCAGAGACAGAAGGGGGCATTATATGATAAAAGGGCCAATGCAGCAAGACAGAGCAACCCTAAATGAGTATGCAGCCAACAGAGCGGCAAAACAACGTGAAGCAAAGACTGACAGAAATGCAATCTAGACAAATCCACAGTGATAGAGACTGCAACACTCCACTCTCAGCCAACAGAAACAGAAACTCGGCAAGTATCCAGAAGAACCCAACACCATCAACCACGAGCTGCTTATCAACGTTTGTAGAACATGCCACCCAGCAACAGCAGCACCAAAGAACATAAAACAAACTTACAATGACTGAAACCACACAGACTGCACTTTTCAGCCACCACAGGATCAAACTAGAAACCAGAAACAGAGATAAGAGGGACATCTCCAAACACTTGGAAACTACACAAAACACTTATTTAAAAACCCAGGGAAATCAATAAATTATTTATTGCTATTATAAAAATAAATAAAGATAAAACAATATAACAGAATCGTGACAGACAGTCAAAGCAGCACTTAGAGGGAAATTGATAGCACTAAAAAAGGCCACACAACAAAAAGGAAAATCAGTAAGGTAAGCTTCCACCAACACCCTAAAAAAGAAGAGCAAAATAAATCCAAAGAAAGTAGAGGATAGAAATCAGAATAACAGAAGCAATCAATGAAAACAGAAAAACAGTAGAGAAAAACACTCAATTCTACCAAACATCTAAAGAATTAACACCAATTCTCTATAAACTCTTCCAAAAAACAGAAGATGAGAGAACTCGAACTCATTCTGAGGCCAGTATTACCTTGCTACCGAAGTCAAAGACATCACACAAGAGAAAATTAAAAATCAATTCATATTATTATGAATACATAATGCAAAATCCTGAACAAAATACTAGCACACGAACTCCAGCAGGCCTTCTGCTCGAAGCTGCGCAGACAGCAGCCTCACCTGCTCGAAGATCTCGATGGCCTTCTGGTACTGCTCCAGCTGGGCGGCGTATGCGGCCACTTTCAGCAAACACTTGTTAGCCGAGCTGAAACCAAGAACCAGGGCAGGGTGACAATCCCAGAGAAAATGACAAGACACCTTGGCCACCTTCACCACGTCCAGCGCAAGAAACTCCCAGAGAAAAAGCAGAGGTTTGCCTTTCATCACACATCACAAAACTATCAGAACCTTTCATCACACGTCACAAAACTGTCAGAATCTTTAATCACACATCACACAACTGTCAGAACCTTTCACCACATGTCACAAATCTATCAGAACCTTTCACCACATGTCACAAATCTATCAGAACCTTTCATCGCGTCACAAAACTGTCAGAACCTTTCACCACATGACACAAAACTGTCAGAACCTTTCACCACACGTCACAAATCTATCAGAACCTTTCATC